>VMDO01005069.1:13193-74809 GCA_007922755.1 Pedetes capensis
TCCACTGCTGCCCTCAGGTGGACCCACGGCAGCCACGCACTCGGCGGGGCACCCCCTTCTGCGGAACACGCCTGTCCCCAGGAAGGCGCGAGCGGCGGAAACACCCGGTTCCTTGTTGGTTCCCCCACCACAATAAAACTGGGCGTCATCCAAACTCTGGGGGTCTGACCCTCCCGTGCCCCGACTTGCCCCAGGGTAGGGTCGGCCCATGAGTGGATCAGTCTGGCAACTTGTCCTTTGGGGTTGGAGCCTTTTCCTGTCCGTTCCCCGACATCATCACAGCCCCTTCCCTTTCCCCACCTGTAGGGGACCCCAGGCAAGACTGGGGACGTTCTGACCTCAGCCAGATGGGCCCCGAGCGCGGGGGCTCGTGTCGGAAGGCCAGATAACGCCAGGACAGAGCGCGTTTGATGCACATTGCGTTTTACTGGAGCGGGAGCCGCAGGGGGTCAGGGGTTGTTGGCTATGGTTTTCTCTATCCACTCGGTGTGCGGCGCAACTTTGGCGTAGACGGCGGGCTTCTTGGCCATGCCACACGGGACGTGGCCCCATGACGTGATACCTTGGAGCACACCATCGCAGATCAGCGGGCCCCCAGAGTCACCCTGGAGGGAAAGAGGGACTGAGACCGGGTCGGGCTCTCTGACCTCGGCCTCTGGAGCCCACTCCCAGAGGAAGGGAGGTGCAGACTCCCACGGAGGCACCGAGGCCACGCCCCCAAGACAGGTCAGCTGGGAAGGGGCAGAACCGGCTAAGGGACGCCCCCAGGCGTATGTCAGGCCCATCGCCAGGAATCTGAGCAGACAGTGCCTTTGTGGGCGACCCTTGAGGCGCAGGGTGAGATGGAGCAGATGCACGCGGTGGCAAGGGAACGGGGAGGGAGCCGAGGCTGGGGCACCCTGGGCAGCTGAGGGGCGAGTTAGGGCGCAGGCGACCCCTCCTCCCGCCGTCCAGCGCCGTGCGGGCGGGGGGGGGGGCAGCTCACCACACAGGTGTCCTTGCCGCCTTCCAGGTGGCCGGCACACAGCATGAACTCCGTCACCTTCTGGGGGTGGGCTTCGGCACACACTGCGTTGGGCAGGATCTCCAGGTCCACACACTGCAGGTCGTCCGGGTACGCGACTGCGGGCCAAGGGGAAAGCGGTGTGGGCAGAGCCGGGCTGGAGCCCAGCGCCCCCCTCAGGCCCCAGCGGGCCGCAGGCTGTGCCACCGTGCCCAGACTCACACTTCTCTGGCTCCACGCTGCCCCAGCCGGAGGCGAGGCAGGTGGTCTCCACTTCTGGCTCCTTGGTGGGCAGGTCCAGGGCCTCGATGGCGTCTGAGAGCTGGACGGGCTCGGTGAGGCGCAGCAGCATGAGGTCGTGGCTGTAATCGTCCCCGGGCACGCGGCTGTGGTTCTGCAGGAGGCTCATGTTGAAGTCTGGGTGTGGGAAGCTGCCGCTGACCTGGGCGTACCGAGCCGAGGCTTCATCTTCAAACAGGTTGTGGCGACCCAGCCAGAGCTGGTAATTGCTGCGGGGAAGGATGGAGGAAATGAGGAGAGGTGGGGGGGGGGGTAGCATCCCAAAGAAAGACCTAGAGACAGCAAGGGAGAGGAGGAGAGGGAGGGAGGAGGGGGGAAAGGGCACAGACCTGGGGAAGCAGAGGCCGAGGTGAGCAAAGGGAGAAGAGAGGTGTGAAAGGTGGACGCAGAAGCTGCAGACACCGTGGGAAGAAAGAGGCAAGGGACGGAGGATGAGGGAGGCAGGGGAGGACAGGGACCAGAGGGAGCAGCAGGGGGCTCGGAAGAGGGAAGGGGAGGGGTGCAGAGAACAGAGGGAAGGTGTGGGAAACAGGACAGGAGAGGGGGAAGAGCTGGGAGGCAAGAGGGAGAAAAGGAGAGGGGGGCGGGGAGGGGAGGTGGGGAGCCTGAGAGCCGCCCAGGTGCAGCAGGGGCCCAGGGCTCCAGGCAGCCGAGGGCGGCCTCCATCCCCAGCCCCTGACCTCCCTCCCTCCCCTTGTCCTGCCTCCTCCCTCGGCTGCCCCACCCAGCTCAGTGCCGCCCAGCACCCCTGTCTCCCCAGAGTGGACGGAAGGTCTGCAGGGAGGGGCCGGGCCGAGTGAGAAGCGCTCCTCGCACAGGCCCAGTTTGGGGACCTCCCTTCCTGCTCTCTGGGGTCCCCTTGGGTCCATAGTGATGGAGGAGGAGACTGAGTCAGAGAGGAAGACAGACGGAGGGGGGCGTGGACACCTGCAGTGGCCGATGACCACAGACACGGACAGAGAGGGGGAGTCGCAGAGACAGAGATGAGGGAGGAAGACAGAGACGAAGACACAGAGCCACGTACAGAGACAGTACCGTGGGGACAGACACAGACCTGGGGGCCATGGACAGGGTGGTCCGGCCCCAGCCCAGCCTCTCTCCTTCCACCCTGCAAACAGCACCCCCTACCTCCCCCTCGGTCCCCCTGGCTGGCCCGGGGCCACCTGGGGCACATGCTGGCTGCTCTGTCCCGGAGCCCGGTGCCCTCTACCCTGCTGCTCGGCCCCCACTCACTCGCTGAAGCAGTGGGCGGCGGTCAGCACCCACTGCGGACGCAGCAGGACGCCCCCGCACTGGAAGTTGCTGTAATGGTA
Organism: Pedetes capensis; assembly: GCA_007922755.1. Classification (NCBI taxonomy): domain Eukaryota; kingdom Metazoa; phylum Chordata; class Mammalia; order Rodentia; family Pedetidae; genus Pedetes; species Pedetes capensis. The sequence continues at coordinate 15,810 of VMDO01005069.1, forward strand.
CACAGCCACCTGCCACGGGTGGGGTCCTTTACACTCCCAGCCGCCGATGATCCGGGACTGGCCCCGGGGTGCAGCGCCTGCAGACGGTCAGCAGGGTCAGTGGGCAGGAGGCTCGAGGGACTGAGCCCAGAGAGGGAGCTCTATGTCTTTCTGAAGGGACACGGGGGCCCTGTGCCAGGGCTGGGGGGCTGGGGATGTGGCCGAGGGATTTGGGGAAGGGACTTGAATTCAAGAGCTACCTGGAACTTGGGGTTTGCCGGGTGGTCTTGGGCAGAAGGCTTATGCAGTGAGGGCAGAGCAGACCCCAAGAATCAGGGTGAGAGGTGCCATGACCTGGAGCAAGCGTGGGGTCTGGGGTGGTGACCTCCGGGGGATGTCAGAGCTGGAGATAATAAGGGCCCGGTGAGAGAATCGGAGGCTGGGGGGGAGGAATTTGGGGTAGCTCGCAGCTTTGTAGCCAGGGAAATGCTTGGGGCCTGGCTCTGGTTGGGGGGAGGTTAGGAAAGAATGAGGAACTAGGTCTGGGTGAAGTGTATCTGGGAAGGGAACTTAGGGGTGATTGGGGGGCTCTGGGTCAGGCTATTGGAAGGGTTCTGCTAGGCTGGGAGAGTTAGAATTTGGGTTTTCTGGGCCAAAGAATAAAGAAAAGAGGCAGGGTTAATTCTGGGAGCCGGCGCCTGGGAGGTTTTGAGGTCCTTTCTGTATTGTAGGAGTGCCATCTAAGGGGGCCCCAGAACAGGGTTTTGCTGTGACCCGGCCCGGGCTCCTGGAGGAGGGGAGAGGGAGGCACCCTGGGCTAGGGCAAGGGGCAGATCCTGCCTCCCACAGGGCTGGGGTTCACAGCGAGGGTCCCGGAGGGCTTTCGGTTCTCAGGCCAGGCTGGGAGGAGGGTCTAAAGCCAGCCACGCCACCCTGGAGTCTTCATGGGGACCCACTAGCAGTGGCGATTAGGATCACGTGTCAGAGTCCCTGGGAAGTTCGGGCAGTGTGGCCCCGCTGGGGAGGTATTCGGGATCCTGGGGGTGGCGTCCCAGAAAACCAGGGGGGCTTCGGGTGGGGACGGGCTGGGGCTTGGGGAGGGCTGGCAATCCCAGAAGTAAAGGGGTCCGCCAGGAGGGTTTCGGTGTGTTTCCTGGCAAGGGAATGCAGGGATGCCGCATGGGGTCTGGGGGCAGAGAGAAGGGACGTTTGTAGATTTGCTACACCAGGATGGGGGTCCCGTCTGGCGTCACAGGCCAGCGTGGGGTCCTGGGTGTCAGGGTCTGGAGGACATGGTCAGAGGCTGACAGCTGGTGAGGGAAAGGTACTGGCTGTGGTGGGATTCGGGAGAATCCCAAACTCAGGAGCCAGGGCACTGGGCCACAGAAATCTGGGGTCGGAGGGGACGATGAGGGTCCTGGGGTCCTATGGGATCAGGAGTTTCTGTGGAAGAGTTGGAGAACCCCCAAAAGAGACAGAGGTGGCGCAGGGTCTTCCCTCTTGGTGCTGGCTCGGGGAGAGGAGAGAGTCGGGGGCATATGGGAGGTGCGAGTCAGGGGCATATGGGAGGTGCAGGGGCCTAATGCGGGGCGCAGGATGGGGAAGGGTTTGGCAGTGTGGAGGGGCTGAGACAGACAGGAGTGGGCCCAGCACCTGGCCTTGGGTGGGCTGCGGGCAGGAGGGTGAGGCTGGGGTGCTGGACAGGAGAGGAAGGACTTATGGGGTCAGGGCGGCAGGAGAACCAGGGCCCGGCCCTCCCGCCTCTCCCCAGTGTCTCACCAGACCCCCCCAGGGACAGGGCGAGGCACAGAACCAGGAACCACATGGTGATAGCGGTGTCCGGGGGCAGGCAGGTGGCGAGCTGGGAGCCTGGGAGCCTTTAAAAGCCCTCATGGCCCCGGGGCCCCGCCCCTGCCCCGCTGGCACCCAGATGCCAGCCTTGGCCCTGCCCCTGCTGACGGAGGAACCCCCCCCCCCCCCCCAGAGCTGCGGACCTGCGGCCTGGGAGGGAGAGCCCGCACCTGTTGTCCCCAAGCCCTGGGTCACACGGGATGCATTCCCAGGGTGGAGGCGGGCGGGGCCTTGGCCTTGGCCAGAGGCAGGGTAGGGGAGTGAGGCCAGGTAGAAACGGGAGGGCGAAGGTCTTGCTTAGCCCCTCACAAAACTCCATGTGAGGCTGCACACCCAGGGCCCGCCGGCTTGCCCTCCAGTGCCAGGCAAGGGACCTGCTGCCTGCAGCACTCAGAGCCAGCCGCCCCGAAACACAAGCTGGGCTCGCAGAAGGCTCTGACTCTGCCACACCCAGACCCGGGATCGGCTCCCCCGCATTTATCGTTCCTGCCTTTCTTTTTAAATTTTGATTTATTTTTTTATTTTTTGTGGTACTTGGGGGTTGATCCCAGGGCCTCGCACATACTTTGCTCTGCTGCTTGGCTGCACCTCCAGCCCACTTTTTATTTATTTTTATTTTTTATTTTTATTTTTTTTGTGGTACTGGGGGTTGAACCCAGGGCCTCGCGCCTGCATGCTTTGTAAGTGCTGGACCACTGAGCTGCGCCCCCAGACCTTTTTTTTTTTTTTTTTTTTTTACTTTTTGAGACAGGGTCTTGCTAAGTTACACAGACTGCTTCTGGTCTTGAGCAATCCTCCTGCCTCTGCCTCCCGAGCCGCTGGGATTACAGGCGTGTGCCACCACGCCCGGCCCCACTTTTTATTTTTGAGCCAGGGTATCTCTAAGTTATGCAGGCTGCCTCTGGCCTCAAAAGCATGATCTTCCTGCCTCCACCTCCCTCTTTCCTTTCATCATGAAAACGTGAGGTACACCCCACCACAATCCGTCAGAGGGAAGAACATGAAATTTCAAGGGTCCCTCAGGGTAAGCAAGATCTCTAGTATTTCAAAACCCAGTGTCCCCACGCAATGTCGTGCTTACAATGACCTTCTCATCTTTGTTCCCTAGATATGGGTGCTCAAGGTCATGTCCTCCAAGTGCCAGAGATCTGGATTAACTGCCTTCCCAGGTCGACATGATTGCCATAGATTCCAAGGCCCCACTCCCACCCCCCGGACTCCAGTTTAACAGATCTCAAGAACCAGATTCATGCGCCTCAACCGTGACCTTAAAGATCATACTTTGGAGACTCTGAGCAGACCCAAGAAGTGGATTCCTGCAGCCTCGATGGGAAAGGCATAGGCTTCCAACATGTGATCTTGACTCTGGCAAAATCAAAGCGGTTCACATGATCCCAGACTCCACTGTCTGTCAGGAATGTGGTTAAGGGAAATAAGAGTATTTGCCTTTTTGCCATGGCTATCAGGAAGCCCCGAGCTAACTGCTGAAGATAGAGAAGTCACTCTGGGTGATCTAGTGTGTATTGGGCCCTCTCACTGGAAGGGAGACAGATGCAGTATTTACAAAGTGCCGGACGCTGTTCTGATCAGTTCGTATCAATGGCCTCATTTAATCCTCACAACAACCCTGTGAGTGAGGATTGTGAGGATCTCAGTTTTACAGATGGGAAAACCAAGGAGTGACGTTGGGCTCCCTAGATTCAAGGTCACACACCTGGGCACATGTGCTGGTTGAACAGAGCCCTGCTTGAGCCCAGCTCTCTAGGGATTGGAGCCCTGGGTGAAACGGGACAGCAGGCCGTGTCCGTCAGTTCCCCATCCTGCCTCTGGCCCCCATTTTCCCTCATCTCCAGAAGAGAAGTCACAACAGACCCAACAGAGAAACTTGGGTCTGCGCTGTTCTCTTGGCATTAAACAGGCGACCCTGAACACCGGCTTTGGCTTCAGGTGAGGCGAGTCCTTGGCTAACACCGGGGACACCGGGATCGGCCCAGTTCTGTTGTAGGGGCTCCTGGCCAGCCAGAGGGGGGCAGTTCTGCTCTGTCGGGGACGCAGGTGGTGGGCCATTGAGTCAATTCCTGTTCATGGTGTTCCTGATCCACTTCACGTAGCGACAGACTTTGGTGTAGACACCAGGCTTGGTTGTGGAGTCACAGGGGACGTCACCCCAGGACACAATGCCCTGCAGGGCACCCCCGCAGACCAGGGGTCCCCCAGAGTCACCCTGGGGGGAGAGGAGGGGAGTGAAGCTTGAGAAGGAACTTCCTGGATCCAGTGCCCCCAGCCCTAATTGCTGTTCATAGTCTCAACCACACCCCAGTCCACCCCAATCCAACTCAACTCAAACCAATCCAACCCAACCCTGACCCAACACAGTCCAAGAAAACTCACCTGGCCCATCCCCAACCCAACCCTGACCCAACACAGTCCAAAAGAACTCACCCGGCCCATCCCCAACCCAACCCTGACCCAACACAGTCCAAGAAAACTCACCCAGCCCATCCCCAACCCAACCGTGACCCATCACAGTCCAAGAGAACTCACCCGGCCCATCCCCAACCCAACCCTGACCCAACACAGTCCAAGAGAACTCACCCAACCCATCACCAACCCTACTCTCACGCGACCCCAACCCCACTTAGCTAAGCTAAATCTGCCTCAACCCAACCCATGTGTCCTCCCCCTTTAAAACCAGACCACACCCATGCCCATCCTCACAGCCAGTGCAGCCCAGTCCCCATCTTCATGCCCTCTGCACCCCTCAACCCACCCCGTCCCACTTCAGCCCCAACATAGTTCCCATTCCAAATCAACCCAAACTCATTCCAGTCCTCAGCCCCAATCCACGCTCATCCCAGACCAATGGGCACATTATCCGCCCCAGATCCATCCCAACCTCATCTCCATCATTTGCCCGAGATCCATCCCAACCTCATCTCCATCATCCGCCCCAGATCCATCCCAACCTCATCTCCATCATCCGCCCCAGATCCATCCCAACCTCATCTCCGTCTTGAACCCCAGCTCCAACCTCATCACCTTTCCCACTGCTCCCTGCCTCCTCTCCAAACCCCACCCTCACACCTCCTCCGGCCCAAAGCAAACAAAACCCAAGAGGACCCCAACTCCCAGACCTGCTCCCACCGCTTTTTCTCCCGGGTGCCCTGCTGGGGCCTGACCTCACAGGAGTCCGTGCCTCCGCCCTCCACTCCTGCGCACACCATGGTGCTCATCACGCGGCCCGGGTAGTCCTTGTTGCAAGACGCGTCCGAGATGATGCTGATGTTGGCACAGTGCAGCGTGTCTGGAAGGCTCACTGGGGAGGACAGCGGACTTGGAGTCTTTCCATCCCGATGGCCCTCGTCCCCTCCACCCAAGGGCCCTGGAGGATGGCGCTCCTCGAGGCCCAACATCCAGGCCTGCCTTTCACGCACGTTGTGGGTTGGGGTGCCTCCTTCCAGGCTCGTTGTCTGACACCAGGCCCCAGCCAGACACCTTGCAGGGCTCTCCCGGGGAGGGGCAACGCGAGGGCAGGGCCACGGGGTGCACCTGGCGGGTCACGTCCGCGGGCCGGGCTAGGCGCAGCAGCATGACGTCGTCGCGGTGGCTGCGCGCCTCGTAGCCCGGATGGATGATGACGCGGGACACCCTCCGCAGCTGCTCGGGGCCGTCGCGCTTGCGCAGATTGTGCTCGCCTAGGCGCACGCGCATGGACCTGGGAGGGCGAGTGGTTACCCGCAAGGGCGGTTAGGAGGAGACAGCGGGATCAGCCAGCGGGCCTCCCGGGCCTCCTAGGCCCCTTGAGAATCACGGGACCCCGCGACCCTGTCCCAAGACCCTGCACCCAATGGTCCCAGCCCCTGTTCCTCACAGACCCAGGATACCCCTGGAGGTCAACCTCCAGGCTCTGGGCCTGCCTTCTTCAGAGCCTGGAATTTCAGATCCCCTTGCCCCATAAGGGGTTTAAAAGATGGGGCATTAAGAGTCTCCTCTTTCCTCCTTCAGGCACCTAAGGGTTCACAACCCGCACCCTTCCTCACTCAGGACTCTGGGTCCTTTCCATACTCGAATGCAGCAGTCCAGGCACCAGCCTCTACCTCCCTCAAACGTAGGAGTTCCTACCCCAAGTCACGGCCACCCCAAGCCTTCCCTTCATACCTGGTTTGACAGTGGGCGGCTGACAGCACCCAGTATGGAGAGATGAGGGAGGCGCCACAGTTGAAGCGTCCACGTTCAAAGAGGGCCACCTGCCATGGCTGGGAGTGTGGCCGGCACTCCTCCCCCTCCAGCACCTTGCCGCTGTCCTGGGCCGCTGCAGAGAGGGGAGAGGGTCCGAGGACGTGGCCTGGGTCAGCACCCCTTATGCCCTCCGTACACCGCCTCGCTACGCTTTTCGCCTGTGCCCACCCCGCATGTCTCAGGGGGTCCCTGCCTGTCCTCTGGCGTTTATAACTGCGGCCTGCTGCAACTGTAGAGGCCACTCCACTTGCTGTGGGGACCTGGGAGAGCAGAGGAAGGGCGTGGGTGGAGGGCGGGAAGTCCTCTGTGATTGGGGGTGGAGACAGGGCTGCTGGTAGGAGTCCAGAACGGTGGTCACTTGGAGCCAGCCACTCAAGGCCACCAAATTGTGGCAGATCTCAAGCGAATGTGATCGCTCCATACATATGCCATGCAGTCTTGGTTCTAGGCTCTCTGTGTCTCAGCCCAATTCAGTCAACTGTGCAAGACACTGATGTGGCCAGCCAGGGTCGGCGACACACACGTGCAGCCGGGCTTCCAAACATAGGCCCGCCTCTTTGAGCTGAAATTCACCTGCAGGCACGGGATTGCAGCCTCAAGATCCTGACGGCGGTGTCGGCGCGTGGATATCGGATATGGACGTTTAAGACTCGTGTGGGTGCTCTCCCCGTGCAGAGCGCCACACAGACTGAGATTGAGAGTCACAGGCTCCAGCGTGGGGCTCTGCGCCCAACAACGCGCAGGAGCAGGACAGAGAAGGTGGGGCCCTTGGCCTTGGGTTCAAATATACAAGCTGCGAGACTGAACAAGTTTTTTCACCTCTCTGTACTTCTATTTCCTTGTGTGTAAAATGGGGATGGTTGTACAGGTGAAATAGGGGTGTGTGTGTGTGTGTGTGTGTGTGTGTGTGGTGAATCACGCCTGGCACATTGCAACTGTATTGAAAAATAATTTTTAACATAGGACACATGGTTTTATTTGTGGGGACAGATGTGTAAGTATTCAGGTCGGGGGCACACACGTGACAGACATCTGCATGGGATATAACAGTCTAGGTCAAAACCATGATTCATCAAACTGGGCGTGGTGGCGCACGCCTGTAATCCCAGCGGCTCGGGAGGTGGAGGCAGGAGCATTGCAAGTTTGAGACCAGAGGCAGTCTGTGTAATTTAGCGAGACCCTGTCTCAAAAAGTAAAAGAATGGGCTGGGGGTGCAGCTCAGTGGTCCAGCACTTGCAGAGCACGCAAGTGGGAGGCCCTGGGTTCAACCCCAGTACCGCAAACAAAACAAAACAAAACAAACAAAAAAACTCCCAAAACCGAAGAACAAAACAAAACAAAACAAACAAACAAAAAAAAACCAACCAAAAAAAAAAACCCCAAAAAAGCCCAAAAAACAAAACCATGATTCATCAAAGGTCCAGACGTCCACCTAGAAGACGAACATTCAGACGTGACGCCTCAGATGAGACTCCAGGGCAGTCCTCAAACACTGGCCGGGGCAGCCAAGGTCAAAAACACATAGCTGGACACAGACAGGCCAGGACAAAACCATCCATCATCACACCAGCCAAGCTGGATGCATGGTGTTCAAGATCACATTTCAGATTTCACCCATCAGCCTGATTTGTGCACGCGGGCATCGGTATGCACACGTGGGGCCCTGCACAGGTGCACACACACACACACCCATACACCCACACGCACAGAATTGGCATCACGCATAAGGACACAATCAGGGGCATTTCTAGGTCACAGGACCCCAGAGCCCTCCACCTTCCAATGTGGATGTGTCCCCCGCCCAAGGTCACGGCTGTGCACAGAGACACCGACACGGTGGTTGGATTTGTGGTCAGATCAAATGCCCACTCTCTGCCCACTGTGGCCAGGATCCGGGCCAAAGTCCTCAGCGAAGCCAGGGGAATGAGGATGTGGTGGATGAGGGGCTTAGCAGAGGACGGCAAGACCGTCCTGCGGGGAAGGGTGGAGGGCGTTGGCTGAACAGCTGTGCACCGGGCTGCACCTGGCCAGTCCAGGCTGGAGGAGGGCAGAGGCCCGGTTGGGTGCAGCAGGTGGGCGGGAGGCGGGGCGGAGAGGGCTGGGGACAGCCTGAGGGGAGGCTGGCAGCATGGGGAGGTCTGGGGCCGCTGGGGGCCGGCATGCAGAGGACATGTGGGGCAGCAGGGGCAAAATGGCGGGCTCCCCACCGCTGCCCCTCCAGGGCATCAGGTTACATTTAATTTCTCCACGGGTGGTGGCAGTGCTTGGCTGGAGCTCACCTGCCACCCGGGTGACCTTGACTTAGAGGCCATCTCTCTCTGAGCGTCATGTTGCCCACCCAGGACACTGCATGTGAACGCTCAGTGCCGTGCCTGGCGCCTGGCACAGCTCGGTGCGGCTTGCACACCCGAGGGCACCACGTCTACTCCTCATGGTAGCCCTCGAGGGAAGGACTGTTGTCGCCATGGGACGGTTGGGGAACCCGAGTCACCGACTTCACGGAACTAGGAAGTGGCAGAGGCAGAGTTTGAACCTGGAGTCTTTGCTCTTGTGCACCTTGCCTGTATTATGCTATGGAAACCTGGCCATGATTGTGGATGGCAGATGCTGTCTCCTATGGAGAAAGGCCCAGAGAGGCAAAGCAGTTTTCTCAAGGTCACACAGCAAGGAAGGGGCAGCCTCAAGACTCAAACCCAGCTAATGGTGATTGTCAGGTTCGTTTTCGTGGCCAGGGCATGGAGAGGCCCTGGGCCGTAGAGCACCTCCACAGCCCCCGATGGCTCTTAGAGGGGTGTGAGCTGGGGCCAGGCAGGTACCAGGGCACAGACACTCTTGGGAAGGGGCCCCATACTCCCACCACCCAGGAACCGACCTCGGCCCTCCTCACCTGCAGAGGCCAGCAGGAAGAGCGCGAGGAGAAGAAGCCACATGGTGGAGGACGGACCAGGGCTCGGCACAAATCTGGGGAGCAGAGAGCGAAAACTGGGGTGAGCTGGGCCTTCCGCCCTCGGCAGAACCCCTCCAGAAACACACGCATCCCCTCGCCCTGCGGCTTCTGTTCGCCTCCCTTCCCCTCCCTCAGCCCCCACCAGCTTTTCCTCCTGGGTCCCATTTCGGGAGGCTCCACGGGTCCTCTAGGCCCGAGGCAAACCCCAGGCGCCCCTGCAGCCCAGCCCGTTGGACCCCAGCACCGTACAACTGCGTCCAGTTCTCTCTCAGGACCCTACCCCAGCGTCCGATCGGGGCTTCTGGGTCTCCCCGGCCTGTCCCGACGGGAGGCCCCAGGGGGCCTGTCCACACTCAGAGCTGCCTGGGCGCTTCCTCTGCTCCACCCTCCACGGACCCCTAGCTGTCCCAGCCAAAGTCCCAGCCCCTGAGCCTCGAGTTGAGGACACAGGTGTCTTCTCCCGTTCCAGCCGGTCCGGCCTGGTCTCCCGTCACCTTGACCTTCCAGACGCAGCCAGTGCTGCCGTTTCCCCTCCCGCAAACCCGCATCACGGTGCGTTGCTCAGGCTGTTCCCCCATCAGGCTCGCCATTCCCTTCCAGGCCCCCCGACCCTGCTGCGCCTCGGTGGAGCCTGCCTCCCACACCAGGCTGGGGATGCCCTCTGACCCCATGCTGCCCCCCCGGGACTGCCTGGAGCAAGGCCCGGCCCCTGGAAGACACTGGGGAGCTTGAGGAGGGAGTTGGAGTCCCTCCCTCAGCACCCACTTTCGTTCTTGCCCTGCTGGGCTCGGCGCCACTCTTTGGGAGCCGTGATACCCAGCAGGTGTCCTCTGCACCTGGGGAGCTTGTCCACCCGCGTCACGGCGGGCCCGTGGGTGTGGGGGTCGGCCCTCCCCTCCCTCACACCGGAGCCCTGAGGACAGAGCTCGGGGTGGGTCTCCTCTGTGCCCCGGCCTGGCACATGGGAGGCCTCAGGGAGGCCACTCCGAACTGACCTGGGCTGCGATAACTCTGACCTTGTCCTTGGCCTTGAGACAAATGGCTTCAGGGATGTCCTCTGGATTCACTCTAGCCCCTCCCTCTCCCCCCACACCCGGTCCCTTCTAGCTGCTCCAGGGCACTTTCTTGGGTCAGATTCAACTGGGGGGGGGGGCGCTTCAGCAGAGAGCACACGGACCTGCCCAGGGCCCCAGACGCTCGGTTCCCCTGGGGGGTTTCGTGTCGTCCCTCACCACCCTTGCCAACCGAGTTCTTTACCAAAGGTCTCACCCCCTGCAGATGCTCCAGCAGCATCGAGAGCCACGACGCGGATGCCAGAAGAAAGGGGCAGGGGCACCAGAAGGCCTGCATTTATGAGCTCCCGGCCCCACCTGGGTGTGGGTGGCGCAGGGCGGGCCAGGGGCGGCTCAGAGTCAGCTTTACAGGCGGGACGCCTTGGTGGCTGGTGGGGTGGGGGCCTGGGGCTAATGAGCATTTATGAGGCTGGAGCTATTGTCTGAGTCTCTAGGGAGGAATTCTCCCCACGGGCACCTCTTGGTGGGTGGAGAGGAGGCCAGGGCCGAAGATGGGAGGGCATCAAAATGCAGAGGCTGGACTGTGGGGTGTAAGGGGAAAACTGGAGTCTAGAGTCAGACTGCCTGTGCCTGGGACAGGGTCTGGAACTTGGGTTTTAGGCTTTTTTCCTTACAGTCCTGTTCTGTTGAGCCTTGAGCATGCCAGGCAAGTGTCTGGCCACGGAGCTGCACCCTGGCCCCTCTATTATTTGTTATTTTGAGATACGGTCTTGCTAAGTTGCACAGGCTGCCTCTGGCCTTGAACACCTAATTGTCCTGTCTCAGTTTTCTGAGTCTCTGGGATTCCAGGGGTGTCAGGGCACCTGGCTTGGATTTGGTCCTTGGATTCTGGATTGTGGGGTCTTGAATTTGGTATGTGTGACCTGAGGTCTGGAGTATGGATTTTTTTTTTTTTTTTTTTTTTTTTTTTTTTTTTTTTTTTTTTTTTGTGGTACTGGGGTTTGAACCCAGGGCCTTGCACCTGCATGCTTTCTAAGTGCTGGACCACTGAGCTGTGCCCCCAGCCCCCCCCTTTTTTTTTTTTTTACTTTTTGAGACAGGGTCTCGCTAAGTTACACAGACTGCCTCTGGTCTCAAACTTGTGACCCTCCTGCCTCCATCTCTGGAGCCGCTGGGATTACAGGTGTGCACCACCGCATCTGGCAGGTTGCAGTATGGGTTTTTGAAGCTCGAGTGTGGCTTCTGGGGTCTGGAATCTGGATCCGGGGGTCAGGCCTTTGAATGACCTTTGTGGTCTCAGGCTGGGATTCTGGATCCTGAGAGCATCTAAACCTAAAATCCAGAGGAGGAGTCTGGAGTCTGGGGTCTGGAGCCTGGGATTTGAGGTCAAAACCTTCGCATTTTCTATGTGAGGCCCAAGGCCTGGAGTGCATACGGTAGGTTTTAGATTTTGGATTTGGGCGTCTTGATTCTAGAGTCTGGGTCTAGAGCCTGAGACTTGGAGCACGGAGTCTGGAGTTTCAGATCCACACTGCACACTGTCCAGAGGCTGGCCAGGGAGACTGGCCTGGCTTCCGTGAGTCTGAGATTGCTGGAAATCCCAGCTACGGAGCAGGCATCAGAGGCCGCGAGTCTGGTGCCTACTCTGGATCCTGCAGCGTGGATTCCGGGCGCTGGAGTTTGAAGTCTGGATTCTGCGTTCTGAGCGCCAGAGATGATGATCCAAGGCTTCAGAGTTTCGAGGCTGGCTTCTGGTGCCCCCGAGCCCCAGACCACCCTGAGCAATTGTCTGAGTGCAGCTAATGAGAAGGTCCAGAAAGCGGGAAGGGCTTCCCACGGGTCACCCAGCAAAGGACGAGGCCTGGGTTTGGGAAGCCATCATTTTGGTGGCTGGGGCTAAGCCCCTCTAAAAATACAAGACCTTGAGATCTCTAGAACATTAGACTTTCGGATTCCAGGACTGCAGACCCAAGCCATTCTGGAGAGTCTAGATCGTCAGGCACTTTGGAATCCAAGACTTTAGAACTGTCTAAAACCGTAGACCTCTAGACCCTCTGGAACCCTGGAACTTCTAATGTTCTGGAGCCTGCAGACCTTCGGGCATTTGAGAACTTCAGGTCTCCAGACATCCCACAGACCCAGGCCTTCTGGCTCCTCACGGGGGCCGCCAGTCTAGAACTCCCTGGTCCCTTTGCCTCCCCACAGATTCTCCCTCCCAGCTTCCCAGCTTCCTGCTGCACCACAGACTCAGCTGAGCAGCCCCATTGATGGGATGTTGGCTGCAGGACACCTTCACAAGCTGGAAGCTCCCTTCGCATCACCTCCCGATAGCCCTATGAGATGGTTATTATGGGATGAAGGAAATGGAAGCCCAGAGACAGGCAGCACAGGAGAAAGCCCTGCAGAAGGCAAGAGGCCAGCCAGGCACAGTGGGTGGCACATGCCTGGGATCCTAGATGCTCGGGAGGCCGAGGCAGGAGGATTGCAAGTTTGAGGCCAGAGACAGCCTGTGCAACTTAGCGAGACCCTGTCTCAAGATAAAAAACAAAAAATGGGCTATGGGTGCTGCGCAGTGGTGGAGCGCTCGCAAAGTATGCGCAAGGCCCTGGGTTCAGTCCCCAGTACCGAAAACCAAAAGGCAAGAGGCCAAGGGGGAGGGGATCCCACAGGGCGCGGGCCCAAGACCATCAGGTGCTCCCCTTGACCCACCACCTGCCTGTCTTGGAGCGCCCCTAGGGTGCCAGGCCTTTGCTAAGCGCTTCCCATCCCAATGGCACGGGCTCCCTCCAACCCACTCAGGCAGATGCAGCCACGACACCCAGGGAGCCGCCACTCAGTAGAGCAGAGGCTTCCAGCCCCAGGGCACCCCGCCCTGCACGCTGACGTCCGCCCCGCCCCCTCCCATACGCTCCCTGGGTGTCCTCAAGGACGCCTGCCTCCTCCCTGGCCGAGGCCCACTTGCAGGCCTGCGCCTCCTCCTGGCTGCTGTCCCCAGTCTTTCTTTAGTCCCCTCGCAAGGCTCAACCTGCCCGAGCTGTGCCTGCTTCACCTGACTCTGAGCTCCAACCTCGGGCAGCCCTGTGCCCCAGGGGCCTCCTCCACGAAGTCCACAGACCCCTCACTACTCACGGTGCCCTCGCCCCTCTCTGTCCAGACCCCCAGGCCTGGGCCTCACCCCTTCCCTCCCTCCGCTCCCACGCATCCCTGCCCTCCCGCCCGGCCTCCCTGCCTCTCCTCCTCCCGTGCCCTGGGCCTGGCTCCGGCTCAGCCTCCTCGTTCTGTGCCCTGGCCGCCCACCCCACAGTCTGTCCCCTCCGTCCACGAGCACACGGCCCCAGAGTGGCCCTGCACACTCAGAGCCCACAGCCCCCCTGGCCCAGGGGGGCCCTAGGGCTGGACTGAGAGGCCCTTGGGGAGCTTCCTGTAAGGGGGCTCCCCAGGGAGATGTCCTGGGAGCCTGCCCACCCCGAGGGGCTGGACTTCCCGCTTCTCCTGGGACCCCTCAACAGGGTGATCAGGGCGCTGGATCTGGACCCAGACAGCCCGGGCTCCAACCCATTCCGCTACTTACTGACTGGGGGCCCCCTGGCATTGCAGTTTCTACCCTCTGAAAACCGCCACTGGAAGACCCCTTGGGCCGAGTTTCCGGAATGCGGAGCTGGTTGTGTGAGGAGCTGAGCTCGCTTAGGAAACGAGGACCAGAGATTCCACCCGGGCTTTGCACACCAGCAGATGGGGCTGGGGGAGTTGTTCAAGGTCGCTCAGGCTGCAGAAATTGGGGGGCCAAGAGACTGGTTCCGGGGTCCTGTTGCTCCTAGAGTGACAACCATACCCTGTCCGGTGTGGCTCCTGTCTTCCGTGGGGTCTCAGGTTGGGCTGCGGTGGGGTGTCCCTGGGGTTAGATGAGGTAATAACCCCCGCGGAGCAGGTGTGTGGATCATAAAACCGGGCTGGCACTGAAAAGACCAGTTAACACACATGATTCAGACGTGTACTCCGGGCTGGATTTGAATCCTGCCCGCGCCACATCATGCTGAGCGTCCTTGGGCGTGTTGCTTAGCCTCTCTGTGCCATGGTTACCTCATCCATGACTGGGAACAGTAATTGCTTCTGTCCCTCCGGTAGGAGTGTTTTGAGGCATTGATGCCTGAAGTCAGCGCTGGGCTCTGCTGAGCCATTGTTCCGGCCCTACCGCCCCGGGGAGGGGGCGGGGAGGAGGGCGGTCTTTCCCAGATGGCATAGTCGGCCACGCGGATCCAGGCCTTCAAGAAGCCGTGCTTCTTGATCTCCCCTGTGTGGCGCCTTCCTCTGCATCCCCGAGGCCGCTTTATCAAGATCCCAGTTGCAGATGGGCGCGAGGACACGGCCCGTGCCTCCCAGAGCACAGCTTTTCTCACAGAGTTAGTTCTTTGCTGAGGCTGTGGTGGTGGAAGGGGATGGCGGAGGAAGAAGGCCGAGCGCCCCCCTTTCTTGTGGTCCTGGGGGGGGGATCCTGCCGCTAGGGGGCGCCCACGCGCCTCGTCAGAGGACGGCAGCTTCTACATCTGAGGGAGGAGGACGGGCCTGGACCCTGGGTCTGAGGGAGGAGGGCTGGGGCTGGACTCTCAGGTCTGAGGGAGGAGGGCAGGGCCTGGACCCCAGTGTCTGAGGGAGGAGGGCACCTAACAAGGTATTCAGCCTCGCCCGAGCTTACGCTTCCCCCCCAGAAGTGCAGCTCAGCCCTGGTCCCTTCTCCACCACGTGGCCACAGGCAGCCGGGTCCCCCTCCTGCTTCCATCACAAGGTGGCCAAGCTTGTGGTGCCCAGCTGGTTGTCAAGAACTATGAAAGGTGAGCCAGGCACAGTGGCGCACGCCTGTGATCCCAGTGGCTCCCGAGGCGGAGGCAGGAGGGTTGCAAGTTCAAGACCAGAGGCAGTCTGTAAAACTGAAAAAAAGTAAAAAAAAAAAAAAAAAAAAAAAAAAAAAAAAAAAAAAAAAAAAAATGGGCTGGGGGCGCAGCTCAGTGGTCTAGCACTTGCAGAGCATGCAGGTGCGAGGTCCTGGGTTCAAACCCCAATACCGCAAAAAAAAAAAAAAAAAAAAAAAAGATAAATAAAAAAAGAACTATAAAGGGTCTGAGGTTTTAGTGACTCACAGCATTGGGGGGTTGAACCCATGGCCTTCCGCATGCTTTGCAGGTGTTCCACCACTGGGCTGCACACCCAGCCTGTTTTCAAGGGTGCAGGCAGAGCCCCCCAGATGCTGGATCAGGATCCCTTATCACTCATGGCACAGCAGGAAACATGAGGTCAGTATTCACATCAGTTCGCCCTCACCCTAAATCTAGGGAGTGGCCAGAGCAGTGGGGGGGACGCTGTGCACACAGCCGTTGGTCCCACTTTTGAGGAACCTGAGCTTCTGAGTCCTCTCTCTTATGAAGGAAGAGGGGGGTGCTGTCATTATTTTCAGCACAGTCAGACCTGGCCTTCAGGAACACATTATATTGACTGTACTGCTCTTTAAACAAGTCAGTTATAAGGGGCACAGTATTTTTTTATAACCCTGGAGAATAAACAAAACTGCTCTGGGGACATAAGATTCCCAAGACCACTTGCTGGCCAAACATCCCTGATAGACAGCCCAGAAAAGAACGCCTTATCTCCTTTTCTCTTGCTGTTGTTAACAGGAAGGTGGGAGCCAGGCGCGGTGGCACACGCCTGTAATCTCAGCGG
The DNA here is from genome assembly GCA_007922755.1 of Pedetes capensis. Classification (NCBI taxonomy): domain Eukaryota; kingdom Metazoa; phylum Chordata; class Mammalia; order Rodentia; family Pedetidae; genus Pedetes; species Pedetes capensis. Next base: position 31,551 of record VMDO01005069.1, read on the forward strand.
CTCGGGAGGCGGAGGCAGGAGGATCCCAAGTTCGAGAGCAAAGGCAGTCTGTGTAACTTAGCGAGACCCTGTCTCAAAAAGTAAAAAAATGGGCTGGGGGCACAGCTCAGTGGTCCAGCACTTGCAGAACATGCAAGCACAAGGCCCTGGGTTCAATCCCCAGTATCGGAAAAAAACAAAAAACAAAAAAACCCAGGAAGGTGGGTGGATGGATCCAGCAGGTGGGGAGGGCTCAAAGGGACGCCGGAAGCAGACCCCTGCCTGGTGCTGCAGACAGGACCTTTGTCCACTTGTGTTCACACATAAAAGAGTTTATAATCAACACGGGAGTTCTATTAGGGGATACAGACAGTTTATTAAAGATAGAGAAGACAGACACAGATTTTAAAGACAGTGCCTTCGAGATGTGATTGTGGGCAGTAGGAAAGGGCTGCTCCCGCCTTGGGCTGAGGTCGCATGTGTCTTTTATTGTGAAGTTTGGAACCTCAGGGGAGGAAAGAGACATTCCTGGGGTCCATGCCTGGAAGGGGCTGGTGGAATCCCCAGGAATGGACCCAGAAACACATGCTTCAAAAGGTTAGGAATCCAAATGGCTGTGATCGTGATAAGACAGCAGCCTCCATAGAACAAGGTCCTTTCCACTTGCTGGACTGGGGTGAGTCTCACATGGCCATTAGCATCCTTCCTGGCTCATTGCAGGAGGAAGTTTTAATCCCCCTAACAACCACGTGGTGCCTGCAGCCATACCACTGTGGCATCCAATCCCGTCAGATCTCGGAAGCTAAGCAGGGTTGGGCCTGGTTAGTCCTTGGATGGGAGACATCTGGGAACACCAGGTACTATAGGCTTGGGAGATGGACCTGGCAACCCACTCCTAAAAATCAATCAACCACTGAAAACCCTATGAATAGCAAAGAAGCACTAACAATAGTTTTTCACAGTTGTACGTAAAGGTCGCTATGAATGGGATACCGACTCGACGACACCTACCAACAACAATCATGCTACTTATGATATTATTTATCAGGGAAGCACTGGCCACTAGATCAAAGCCTTTGTCTCAGAGGGAGCTGACACTGATATTCACGTCTCAGGGGTCTGGGGAAGAGACAGCTGAGGAGTACCTTGCTACAGAAGCCTCTTGATTCCTTTTCTTCAGGCCTAATATGCTCCAGTTCTATGAAGATATATAGAAACACAAGGGAACATGGAGAATTTCCTCCCAACACCATCCAGCTCGGGCCCTTCCACCCTTCCCTCCAGGACAGCCTCATGCATTCCCCCTTATGCTCCTTGTCCCTTCAGCTTCACCCAGGAGGAAGGCTGTTCCCAACGATGGGTGGAGGATGTGGGGATTCCGTCTGGATGTGCAAACCCTGCCCTATTGTTGGAGTCTCTGTGTGTGTGACTTTGACTTTGAGAAGCGCATCCACGTACACAGTGTAGAGCAGGCATTTCCAGCCCATGGCCCATGGGCTGCCTGCAGCCAAAACCAGCCAGTAATATGGCTCCACAAAACGCTTTAACATCATGTTTCTAAGCATTTATTTTCTTTGTGATTCCCTTACTATGTACGTTGTTGTTGTTAGGTGCCGTCGAGTCGGTATCCGACTCAAAGCGACCCTCATAGGGTTTTCAATGGCTGACTGTTTCGGGATTACCTAGGGAGTGGGTTGCCACGTCCTTCTCCCATTTGTGCGGTGCTGGGAATTGAACTCGGGACCTCAGAGACTGCAGTGCAACACTCTACCAACTGAGCTAAATCCCGGCCCCTTACTATGTATATGCACCAACTATTTTATGTAACTTATGAGTAGCCCACGACAATTCCTCTTTACTTGATGCAGTCCAGGGAAGTCGAAATGTTGGTCACCCCTGGCGAAGAGGATGGTGACCTTTTGATCTTGAAAAGCCTGTGTGGTACTTGTGCACAGTGCAGCTCAGTGTGTGTGCAAGGTTCTGCATGCCCACCACCTCCCACGTGGTGAACCTCGCCCTCACGTAGGAAATGTGGTGAGTAGCCTTCAATATCAAGTGTCTGACTTAGGGGCTGATCCAGGGACGGTCAGATATTTCCTGTCTTGCCTCTTATGTCTCCACAATGTGTTTTTCGTCTTCCAGGCCTGGTTCTGATGACATAAGTGGGATCACCAAACAAGAAGGGGTGGCCACAGCTTTTTCTTGGTGGGACTTGGGGGCTGAACCCAGGACCTTGCACATATATCTTGAAAGTGCTTTACCACTGGACTTCACTCGTAGCCTAATTTTTATTTTTTAGTTTGAGTCAGGGTCTTGCTAAGTTACCCCAGAGGCACCCTGCGTTAACTTGGCGAGACCACGTCTCACACTAAAAAATACAAAAGGGGGCTAGGAGGTGCAGCTCAGGAGGAGAATGCTTGCAAAGTATGTGCAAGGCCCTGGGTTCAACCCCTAAGTATCTCAATAGTCCATCTCTAAGCCCTTTGCCACCTCCTACATCTCTAGCATTATCTAGGTTCTAGATCCAGCTCCTGACCGTGCCTGGTAGCAGCTCATTGCCAATGCCAGAATAAGGGCAGGGGTCAAAATGCTGAGGTCCGCTGTGGGGACCCTAACTCCTGGGTTTGCGTGGGGAGGGCCAGATTCCTGGGTTCCAAAGGAGGAGGAGAAGGCTGCAGTCGGTTCCTCCGTGAGGACGGCTGTATGTTCTGGACCCTCAGGACTCTGAGGGAGGAGACTGGCGAGTTCGCACCTCCTGAAGAACTGAAGTGGGATGGCCTAAGAGGGGTGTCTACGAATCCTGTGTTGGGACTAGAAAGGGTAGGGACCACAGGGGTTGAGTTCCAGGCATGTGTGTCTTGATACTCCTTGCACAGAAGTCAGTCCTCTGAGGGGCAAGGGCTGGAACCACCAGGTCCCAGATCAGGGCTGGAGAGAATGGGACCTCAGCACTGCCACAGGGCTGGAGAAACAGAAGTTCCCAACACTCCATCTTTCCATCCACTGCTCCCTCTGCAAAAATGGCGCCCGCAGAGCAATCTGCGCCTGCGCGGTGTCCCAGAAACCCATGGGCTTCATCGGGCGTCACCTAGCAACCGCACTAAGAGGCGCACTGCCGCCGCGTGACGTCATGTCCCCGTGACCATCCCGGCGCCTGCGCTCCAGGCCCCGGGTGTCTCCCTATGGTCGGGCAAGCCCTGGTGGAGCCAGGCTGGGCCTGGCGTCAGACAAGGAGCCTCTGACCCGAGGTAACCAGCGTCGGAGGTGCTCGAGAACGGCCAGACGCTGCCATTGATGGAGTCGCAAGGGCCCCAGGGCGCAGGGAGGAAGGGCTGCCCTTACCGGGTTTCATCCAAGGCCGCTGCTCCCCCAGGTCTCCCACGGGTGCTGTGTTTTTTTTATGCCTACATCCGGGTTATCTCAGCGACATCTTGAACAAAACCTGGTTTGGGCGTATCGTGGACTGTGATGTGCGCAGGCGGGAAGGGTGGTCCTTGCTGAGAGGAAGGCACCGGAGAGGATGGAGGGCGGGTTTGAGGGTTCGGATGCAGGTGTTTGGTTTCCTCTGTCCGCATGAACTACTGGGTAAAGGTTTGAGTCTGCAGCTGTAGCACCCTGGCATCTGATCCCACCTGATCTTGGAAGCTAAGCAGGGTCACAGGGTTAGTCCTTGGATGGGAGACCGCCAGGGAACACCAGGTCCTGCAGGCTATGGAGAAGGACTTGGCAGCCCACTCCTGAAAGAATCCACCGTTGAAGACCCTATGCATTGCAGAGAAGCACTGACATGGTGCCAGGCATGGCACAGTGTTGGAGAGTGTTTCTGTTGCACATCAGGTCACCATGAACTGGATCCAGCTCAACCACACCTAACAACAACAACAACAACAAAAACATAGGTTTGAAGATTGAGCATAAGGATCAATTACAATGTAGGGTTGGGTTGGGGTTGGGTAAGAGATGGGGTTAGGACTAGGCTCTTGTTGGACTTGAGACTGGTGATATCGGGGTGGTTTGGGATGCTATGAGTTGGGATGGAAGTGGGTTTGTTTTCATGTTGGATGGGAAGTACGTGAGGATTGAATGGGAAATGAAAGTAGGTTTGGCTTTGGAGGTAGAAGACAGCCACAGGTACCGGGTTATGTTAGATGTGAGGATGCGCATGTGTGAGATGGGATTTTAAATGGGAAAAGAGCTAGAGGCTAAGCTGAGTTAGACCAGGTTGCTTGAGAATGTGTGGTGTGGTTGGATTGGGCTGTGTTCAATTAGCTTGGGTCAGGGTGTGGATGGGGATTAGGACATGCTTGGGGACACTGGATCAGGAGGTGCCACCCGAACAGAGGCAAATTTCCATTACAGGGGAATTCAAGGGACCCTTGGTCTATATTTTGGGGAGGGGAGGCCCGGGTTGAGTATGTCCCTCTGCCCTAGTCCTGATGGCCTTATAGTGTGGTTGTCTGAGTTCCGCTTCGATCTCCTTCACTGCTTGAGGTTTGCTTGTCCCTCCTTAGGACAGGGGGAGACTTTATCAGGTTCTAGAGATACAGCTTGGGAGACCCACCCGACAACTCACTCCCAAAAATCAATCTGCCACTGAAAACCCTAAGAACAGCAGAGAAGCACTGACACTAGTGTTTCGCCTGTTGTATGCAGGGTTGCTATGAGCTGGATACTGACTCGATGGCACCTAGCAACAACAACAACAGAGATACAGCTGGTTTAGATCCCTGCAGACTGCTCTGGTTTTGTGGAAGAGCCAAAATGCCCAACCTGCTGGAAATCTGTGGAGTCTTAGTAGAGTTTACAGTGGAGGTTGCAACACTCTCGTTCCTGATTCTCTGATGTTACCCAAAAATGTGGTTTTCAATACCTCTTAATCTTGAGATGCATAAACTCGGTCCCTGAGATCTAAATATTTTATTGAGGTGAGGACATTGGATTTTGCATGAGGATGTTCTTGGTCTGGAGGACTTGTCAACAGGAATCTCTGTTGCACAGGATGAGGGCACAGATCCAGAGGATGAGGAATATAGGGTCATCGAACCTCTTCTTGTTTGGACGACATTGGTGTTTTATCTGCCAGGGTGCTTGGTCTGGGAGACTCATACTTCTGCGTTGGAGAGCACTGGGCTGGTGCGTCTGTGCGGACACAAGCTCTGATTATGACAGAAGTGGGGATTTGTGCCAGTTGACTCAGAGTGAGGGATCAGAGTTCTGAATGCTGCGGCTGGTATTTCCGGGACATGAGGAGTTGGAGGCCTGGCATCTTGGCTCACGGAGGTCTAGGGGTCATGAGGGCTGGGATTTAGTTCAGTTGGTAGAGCACTGTGCTACGGTCTCTGAGGTCCTGAGTTCAGTTCCCAGCACCACAAAAATGGGAGAAGGTCCTGGCAATCCACTCCCAAGGCAATCCCGAAACAGTCAGCCATTGAAAACCCTATGAGGGTCGCTGTGAGTCAGATACTGACTCGATGGCACCTAACAACAACAGGGGTCATGAAGTCTCATCCCCTTGTGGTGCTGGTGTTTCAGGGGACGCTAGGTCCTGAGTGGTTGGGTACTGGGATTTGGGTATAGGAGAGTTATTTTGAGTGCCAGTCCTACCCTTGCTCAGCCTGGGCCTCCTTCTGGCTCGGTCATTTGGATGAAGTCTCTGTGAGCCGTAGGCCTCCTCCCATCAGGCTCAGCCCCCGGGAATGCATCCAGGGTGATGCAGCATCTTCAGAACAGCAAATACTAGGCCCTGTGTCCTTGTGTATCTCTTGGTGTGGAAGATGTCCAGCTCCCAGCAGCCTGGGCGGGCCCTTGGCCAGCGTCTGGGGACCTGCTGGGCCGGGGCAGAGTCCTGGGGCTGTGAAGGCTTTATAAGTCTCCTCAAGGAGGCTCCTCAGCCCCAGGCTCGCCACCTGCCCCTGGACACCGCTGCCACCATGTGGTTCCTGGTGCTGTGCCTTGTCCCCTCCCTGGCAGGGACTGGTGAGAAGTGGGAATGTGGGAGGTGGAGGGGACACTGGCTCTCCTGCTCCCTCACCCCCATATGTTGTCCTTTTCCACCTGGCACCCCAGCCTCATCCCTCTAACCCGCAGTCTACTCCAAACCAGGGTGCGGGGCATGTTCCTGTTTCTGATAGCCTCGCCCTAAAATCCTACCTCCAACCCTTCGGGCTGCTGAATCCTCCACAGTCCTCATTTCCCCCAGACCCCTGCTCCCTCCCACAACCCCTACAGTTTTCTCCTCTTCCCCAGTCCATTGCCTGCCACCAGCCAGTCCACTAAAGGGACAGCTTCTGGGTCATCTCTGTCTCTCTCTGTGGGGCTCAGAATCTTCCCAGGCCTTCTTGCAATGCCACTGGAAGTCAGTGGTCCCCCTCCTGAGCCTGGATCCGATCACACTTGACTGACGTCTTGAATCCAGCTGTGAACTCTATTCTGTGCCTCAGCTCTCAATCTCTGGTCCCCCGTCCTGATCCAGGGAAACCCACATTCCTTCAAACGCTCTGCTTCTTGGAGCCAGGCCACCTGGCCCGAGACCACAAACAGCCCCCGATTCAGCATTGGCGTTGTGAAAATTTGTCGTTAGTCCCTGACCCTTTGTGCCAGAGCTTTCGTCAGTGGCCAGCCTGCCCTGGGAGAAACATGTACCGCCTTGCCCACGACTGCCAGTTTTCCCAGAAACGATGCCCGAAGTCTGCATCCTTTTCAGGACCTCAGAAGTCCAATCTGGCCCCAGACTGCCACAGCGTGGCACCCTCCAACCCGCCACAGTCTTTCTGACCCAGCAAGGAAGCCTCTCTGTGGGAAGCTTGTCCTTGGTTTCAGAATTCTCTGACCTCCCAGAAAACCCAGCTTCCACCAAAGTCACCTGCTCCCCCATCCCAGATGCCACCTCACCCCAAATGATGCAACCCTCAGACCCAATGCCTGCCCCAGGTGGTGTCTCTGTGGCCCCTGCCCTGGCCCCGGGGGTCTGCTCTGCTCCCAGAGCACAAAGTCCCAGCTGCTAATCCACGAACCCAGAGAACCTTCCCGACTCCAGGCCCTTCCCAGCACTTCTTGCTCATGGTCCCAGAGACTCAGCCCGAGTCTTCTGCCCCTGTGTCCCTCGTGCCCGATGGATGGCTTTGCCCCAACCTGGTCCCCACGCCTCTTGCCCACCCTGTGCCCTGACCCAGCTGCCCCTTCCGCAGGTGCTGCGCACCCCATCCGGCCGCGCGTCATCGGGGGCTGGGAGTGCGAGAGGCACTCTCAGCCCTGGCTGGTGGCTGTGTACCATGGCCTCACGGCGGCCTGCAGCGGTGTCCTGGTGCACCCGCAGTGGGTGCTCACGGCCGCCCACTGCCTCAGAGCGTGAGTCGGGGCCTGTGGTCTTGCTCAGTAGTAGAGCACTTGTCCAGGGAGCCAAGCGCTGCATTCCAGTCCCAGCCCCTCCCCAAGGGGACCCGGCCAGAGGGCCTGGGGAGGCCTCCGTGCCCCTCGGGAATGAGAGCTGGCCCTTCCCCTGGGCACTGGTTCTGGCGACCTGGGAGAGGTGGCAGGGGCTGGACCGCCCTGTCCTCGGTGCCGGGGTCTCTGTGTCTCTTCCCGTGTTCCTGTCTCTCGGTGTGTGGCTCTGCGTGGCTCTCCCTGACCATGTCCACCTCTGTCTCCTCTCATCTCTGTCGCTGCGTGTCCCCATCTCTGTCCGTGTCTGGGCGTCCGTGTGGTCATCGGTCACTGGAGGTGTCCACGCTCCCCTCCATCTCTCTGGGTCTCTGACTCAGTCTCCTCCTCCATCACTATGGACCCAAGAGGACCCCAGAGAGCAGGAAGAGAGGTCCCCAAACTGGGCCTGTGCGAGGGGCGCTTCTTATGCTGCCTGGCCCTGTCCACACGCAGGCTGTGGCGGCCCAGCCAGACATGGCTATTGCTGGGAAGGAAGGGGGGGAATGAGGAGAGGCAGAACAGGGGGGCAGGGGAGAAGGGTAGGGTCCCAAAGAGGACCCCTGCAGACCTTCCGTCCACTCTGGGGAGACAGGGGGTGCTGGGCAGCGCTGAGCTGGGTGGGGGCAGCCAAGGGAGGAGGCAGGACAAGGAGAGGGAGGGAGGTCAGGGGCTGGGGATGGAGGCCGACCTCGGCTGCCTGGAGTCCTGGCCCCTGCTGCACCTGGGCGGCTCTCAGGCTCCCCCGCACAGCCCCTCCCCTCCCCACCTCCCTCTCCTTTTCTCCCCCTTGCCTCCCAGCTCTTCCCCCTCTCCCATCCTGTCCCCCACAGCTTCCCCTTCCCTTCCTCTTCCTGCCCCCCTGCTGCTCCCTCTGGTCCCTGTCCTCCCCCTGCCTCTCCTCCGTCCTGTGCCTCTTTCTTCCCACTGTGTCTGCAGCTTCTGCGTCCGCCTTTCACACCCCTCTTCTTCCTCTGCTCATCTCGGCCTCTGTTCTCCCCAAGTCTGTGCCTTTTCCCTCCTCCTCCCCTCGGCCCCTCTTTGGGACCCTGCCCTGCTCCCCTGCCCCCTGCCCCACCTCTCCTCATGCCCCCCCCCTCCTTCCCAGCAACAGCCACATCTGGCTGGGCCGCCACAGCCTGCAGGTGGAGGAGGACACAGGCCAGCACGTCCGTGTCAGCCGGGCCTTCCCACACCCGCTCTACAACATAAGCCTCCTGCGCGAGAGCTCGCTGCCCCTGGCCAGTGACAGCAGCCACGACCTGATGCTGCTGCGCCTGGAGGCGCCCGCCAACCTCACCAGGGCCGTCGGGGTCCTCGACCTGCCCACCCGGGAGCCAGAAGTGGGGGGCGCCTGCATCGCCTCAGGCTGGGGCAGCGTCCAGCCAGCTAAGTGTGCGTCCGGGCCCCACCGGGTCTCCTGGAGTGGGACGTGTGGGCCGGTGGGGGTGCTGTGGCCACCGGGGCCCAGCGACAGCGTCTTTCCCTGTGGCCCATAGTCCTGCGCCCCAAAACTCTGCAGTGTGTGGACCTCAGCCTCCTGTCCAATGCTGTGTGTGAAAGGGCCTATGCCCAGACCGTGACCGAGTTCATGCTGTGCGCCGGGAGCCTGAAGGGCGGCAAGGACACCTGTGTGGTGAGCATATCTGGGGGGCGGAGCCAGGGGACCCCAGGTGTGGTCTGGAGCCTGGAGCCGGCCAGGCGTCTGCTCTGCTGCTCTGCGCCTGGCGACCCTTCTGCTCCCCTTCCCTCCCCCTCCCATCCTGCCTGGGCCCCCTGTGCCTCTCCTTCCTCCTCAGGTTTTCCCTGGGCTGCCCTAGACCCTGGGCAGAGGGCAGAGGGCAGAGGGCAGCCCTACCATGGGGAGCCCCATTCTAGCAGGAGATGGGGAGACCCAGAAACAGGATGCTCAGCACAGAGGGGATGGGGGGGCAGGCAGGGAAGGGGCTGGTGGGCCGGGGTCAAGATCAAGGGAGTAGGAGACGGACTATGGGGCAGGGGACCTCACATGGAGAGCGAGACGGGCTGAACCGGCATCTGGCGCAGGTGGGGTGACCATGTGGCGGGGCGGGGAGCAGGGGGATCCGCAGGTGCTGGGCCTCAGGCAGGCCTGGAGGTGGGAGTGGCGAGGGGCCATGGGGCTCCAGGAGGTCAGGGCAGGGTGGGTGGTGGGGCCGCGCTACAGGGCCCCCTCGGGGCCTCCAGCGGACACTGCTTTTCCTCTGGTGAGGCGGACGCTGGGGTGGGGCCTGAGCAGAACTGGACAGGTCTGACTCGGTGCTCAAGACCCCTCTGGCATCCGTGCAGGGGTCAGACTGCATCAGGGGGCAGGGAGTGACCCGGCTGGAGGCTCCAGGCCCTGTGTCCACCCGGTCCCAGCAGGTCCGAATCTCAGGACTGACTGCCCAGCACTGGCTCACAGCCCTCCATGGCTCCCCAGGGCCGGGCGGGGGGCTGTCTGGTCCAATAAAGCTTCCCAAGAGGGGATCTGAGGGGAGCCCTGGCGTGGGCCTGCGTGTCCACGCTGGCCTGGGTGCGGGGGCTGGGGATCGCTGTCCCTTTCCCGGGGCCAGGACGTGGTGCTGCCTCTCTTGGAGTGCCTCCTGCCTCCTGTGACCACCCTGCCCGGGTCTGAGAGATGGGGTTCCCCTGGCAGAAACGGGGGCCGACGTTCTCGCTCTGCCCCCCAGGGTGACTCGGGGGGCCCTCTTATCTGCGACGATGCGCTTCAGGGGCTCATCTCCTGGGGCAGCACCCCCTGTGCCCTGCCCTGGCAGCCTGCGGTGTACACCAAGCTGATGCCTTATCGCAAGTGGATCCAGGACACCATGGTGGCCAACCCCTGAGGGCCCCTGTCCTGTGGGCCCCTATAAATGGATCTCATGCTGAACCCCACTTTCCCACCGTTCTCGGCTCTGGGCGCTTGGAACCTCGGAGCTCAGACCGGTCCAGAGCTCCACAGCCCTCCCAACCTGCATCCTCAGTGTGGCGTCGGAGCGGCAAGGACAAGGAGGGGCACCTTGGCCCACGCCTGCAGTCCCAGCAACTCAGGAGGTTGAGGCAGGAGGATCACAGGTTTGGGAACAGAGGCAGCCTGCGAGACTCTGTCACAAGATAAAAGATTAAAAAAAAAAAGGTTGGGGGCGCAATGCAGTAGTAGAGTACGTGCAGAGTGTGTGTGAGGTCCTTGGTTCAACCCCCAAGTACCACAAAGAAAGAAAAGTGAAGGGGCAGAGATGGGTGTGGACCAGCCACGTTCTCCAGCACGTGGCGTTTTGTCCCCCTCAGAACACGGACAATACCTGCAAACTTCTCTCATCGGTTCTGCGAGCTCACACTGAGGGAGCTGGGTGGCTGCCACATGCGCGGGGTGCCGAGATGGGGCAGGGGCAGGTTATCCCCAAGGGAGGGCCAAGGGCCGTGGTGGACGCCATCCACGGTGCGCTGAGCAGGAGCTGGAAGCCCACAGTGGACATGCGGCGTGGGCGGTGCTGGGCAGCCTGGGGATTGCGAGCCGAGGAGGGAGGACCGACCTGGGTTGAGGGGACCTGGGGGAGACCTGAGTCCTCCGGAGCCAGCCCACTGTGGGGGTGTGGCAGGGGCCCCGAGCCACCCTCAGGGTCCATGCTGTGTAGGTGGATCACAGACCTTAGAAGAGCCACTGTACCAGGGTTTGTTACCGTGACAGCTGCGGGCATGGAGGAGAACCCAGGAACAGGCTGAGAGGTGGGAGAGCTGAGGGGAAAGGGGGCCCTGCAGCCGTGCTGGGCAGTGGGGCCTGTGGGCGGTGATGGTGGTGACATGCGCAGTGCATCTCCTCCTCAGGAAGCTCGCTCTGGCCTTGGCGGGCAGAGGCTCCCGCGTCTGCTCTCACCTCTCCACTTCCATCTCCCCAGAGCCTGGCCCAGGGCCCCCGCTGCACCCAGGCAGGCGTTTGCCCACAGTCACAGTGGTGGCAAGGACCAGCCGGCAGGGTCCACAGCCCCTGGCACACAGAAGCGCCCGTAGAGAACTCCCGGGTATCAGGCATTGGCTCCTAGAGGGCCCCCAAGGGCGTGTCCTGCACTTAGAAGTTGCAAGGTGGAGCACCGAGGCTTTCTGAGTTGCCTTGCACTGTGCAGGGGTGAGGGAGAGGGAGCGGTGGGGACAGCACCTGGGGGATGTGTGGCCTTGTGTTCGCGAAGACCAGGGAGCTCTCGGAGTGATGAGACATCCAGAAACAGGAGCAGGAGGAGGAAGGACCCCCCCCCCCCGCCACGTGCTTTTTTGCCTTTTCTTCACACCACTGGTCATGGAGGGAGCCGCCCTGGGCTTCTGTGGACAGCTGGACACAGCACGCGCTGGTGCTTGAGATGGACGGCAGTGGGTCAGTCACGGGAACTCCACCCTGGGGAAAGATGACATCATGCATCACTCGGGACCACATGGGGGCGGTAGGGGAGTCCGTGTGGCCAGAGGGACTGTGGGAGTTGGGCTTTGCAGCGACAAGGGGCTGGGCGAACTCTGGTTCCCTCAGGAGAAAGTGTGGGGTCCCACCAGTCTTGCAGGCCGGTGGGAAACAAAGCCCCCATGGTTAACAGAGCCTTGTGGGTGAGGCTAATCCAAGCCTATGAGGTGACCAGAACAGTGCGCGGGGTTCTGCGTGCCCAGTAGCTTGCCCCACCTTTGAGAAACCTGAGCTTCAGAATCTTCCATCTTACAGGGAGGGGCTGCAGCAGACCTGCCCAGCCTCTGTGCCGGTGGAGATACCATCTTTATCGTCTCGGACCACAAACAGAGCCGCTCTCCGGGGAGTGTTAGGCTTGCTGTTCTGGACATTAAACAGATTGGATCTGGGAACACCTTGTCTTTGTCACCCTGGAGAGTAAACAAAGCTGCTTTGGCGGAGGTAGCGTTGCAAGAACCCTTGCTGGCCAAGCTATTCAGGAAAAAAGAAGCGTTCATTCTTCTCTCTGAAGACACAGAAGCATGAGAGACCCACGGAGAATTCTCTTGGAACCCCATTCAGTTTGCACTCCACCTCCCCTGCAGAACAACCTCAGGGTTTCCTCCTCATACCCCGCACCCACCATCCGTATCCCTGTAGGCTCACCCAGGACCTGGGCCCAGCTCCCAAGGTGGCAGGAGGGCGTGGGGATTTGATCTGAAGTTCACACCATGCCCTGTCCTTGGCATCTCTGTTGACCTTGAGGAGCATAGTCCATGTATTGAAGTTTAGAGGACTGTGGTCCTTTGATCTTGAAAAGCCCATGTGGTACTTGTGCATAGGGCAGTCGTGTGTGTGTGTGTGTGTGTGTGTGTGTGTGTGTGTGTACACAAATACGGACGTACCACGACCCCAGGGCCTACCAGCAGTTCCATGCCCCACTCTCAATGCTTCCCTGCAGTCTTCTTACACTTCCCCCCTCCCTGGTGTCTGCTTCTGATCCTCTGTCCCTGTTGTCCGAGCTTCTCCTCTTTTTGTTTGTCTTGCTGTGGTCTCTGTGTCTGACTTTCACGCTCTCCTCTGTCATTCCCTGAATACGGGGACATCTTCCCCCTATGCCTCTAGCTCCCTATAAGTCAGTGTCTCATATCAGCCCATTCTCTAATTTTTAGGTTCTCTATTTTATTGTTGGTTTTTCTCCTTCCCATGTTTTCCAATTTTTTTTTCAATTTACTCATTGCTCTGTTACGGTTTGAATTTAAAGTGACCCCTAAAGCTCAAGTGTTTGAATACTAGACCCCCAGGTGGAGGCACAGGTAGTGGGAGGCTGCAGAGCTTTGGGACCTAAGTGGTGGAAGCAGGTCACAGGGGGCTGGGACTTTGGATGTTTTACATGGGCTTCAGTTCCGGTTTCTCTCTCTGCTTATATGATGAAGGAAAGGAGCAAAATGCAGAGCCAAGAGATCTGAAAAACACATCATATCGCCAGAAAAACCACATGGTTAAAGTTGTGGACAAGACAGGAGTGGGCAAGAAGTCCCTTGGTGTTAACAGGGTGAGTCTGCTAACAGGAAGCCAAGCACTTTGCCTCAGGAACAGTAGGGACGGTTTGAGGACAAAGGAGGAGTTGGCCAGCCCCTCCCACCTATGGTTCCAGGGGGTAAAACCAGAAACTCTATTAAGACTTTTCTGTAGGCCAGGCATGGTGGCTCATGCCTGCAATCTCAATGACCTGGGAGGCAGAGACAGGAAGATTGCAAGTTGGAGGCCAGAGGCAGCCTGGGTCACTTAGTGAGACCTTGTCTCAAAATAAAAAGTAAAAATTGTAGGGATGAGGCATAGAGAGGAAGGGAGGAGACATGGCTCTGAGACTGCTTGGCTTGAGGCTTACGTAGCCCGCCTTGAATCCTGAGGCACACCCAGGACCCTTGTGTGACTCGCTGTAGTACGCCCAGCTTGAGTCCACAAGGGCACCACCCTGCTTGGCCCTGAAGGATGGCTGGTTAGCCAGAGACAGGTAAGATTCCTCGGGGAAGGAACAACCTAAGACAGGCACAGTCGCAGAGGGGCCATCAGGAGAGCTACTGGCTTGCAGTTGCCACATTCAGCTTGAGTTTTAGAGTTCAAGCCCTTGAGGTCAAGCCCATGAGGTGAGGCAAGATGGCCCCTGCCCAATGCAGCTAAGGTGTGTCCCTCCTTGAATTTCTTGCTGAGTCATGGTCACCCAATATCATCTGATTGTTCAGTCCAGTGACCTGATATCACGTAATTAGCTAACCCAAAATGTCATCAAAACATCATGGATTCTGATTGGTTAACCCAAAAGGCTTATAAGCTTGGTCCACAGGGAAAGAGTTTGAATTGGATTAGCAAGAACAGAGCTTGCAGCTTGAAATAAAACTGAGTTCTGAGTTATCATCAATCCTCCTCCCTGAGTGGCGTCTCCATCAACTCAAGAGGTTTATTATATGTGGGGTTTCTAGCCATGGCCAGGCGGAGCCCCGCAAAAAATGGGCTGAGGGTGCAGCTTAATGGTAGAGCACTTGGAAAGCATGAATGAGCCCTGGGTTCAACCCTCAGTACCACAAAAGTAAATAAATAAATAAAATAATAACAAAGGAGGCTCTGAAAAGGGAGGGCCTCCCGTCAGCACGTGGGAGTCAAGCTGCTGTACATGAGGAGCTTGAAGATGAAACAGAGACTTTGTGATGTCAGACCTTTTCCTCCAGCTCTCAGGTTAGCGGGAGAAACTGGACTCAAACATTGAAGTCTTTATACGAAAAGGTCTGCATGAATCTGATGCCTTGAAGAATCCTAAACTGAATGAATGGAGGAACATGCTGTCTTAGGTTCAGCTGCCTAGGCATGCAGAGGCCACCACGTCCAGGGTCCCTTGGGGTCCGGCTGCTGCTCGAGCTGGCAGCAGACCTGGGCACCATCCATGTGCTGCTGGTTTTGCAGGCACACAGAGTGCACGAGTCACAGGGCTGCGGGGCCTGCTACCAGGGTCCTGGGGAAACTGGTGGGTGCTCTATTTTGTAAAAAAATAGAAAAAGGAAAAACAAAAACACTTTTAGTGTCAACATATCCTGCCGTAAATGATCACCACATGCAAACATCCCCCGGCCGAATCGCCACCTACTTGGTGGTTGTACACCAGCCACTGAGGCTTCACTTTGGAATCCACGGATTTGCATTTTCCAACACAGAGTACTGGGAGGGTAATGCGTGGCTTCAGAGACCCTTTCCAACAAGTGCTCTTTTTACACAAGTATTCACAGGCTCCTTCTCTGTAGCTCTGTTTAGCTTCATTGCATCCAGTTTTTTAAACTACTTATAGCTGTTAGCTTACTGAGCGCTTCATCCTACCCGGCAAGCACTTGTACGTGCCCAACTCTTCCTTGACAGTCGGTTTCAGGATGACTCCATATTGTACTCGGATGACACGCATGCGCACTTCTGACCTAGTAAGTCAGAATAGAAGCTGTCCTATCCTCCCATTAGCAAGTGCCCTTTCTAACAGGAATCTAGCGAGGGCACAAGACAAGGCTCATAATTGAAAACTTGCACCAGTTGCGGGGTGTGGTGGCACACGCCTGTAATCCCAGCGGCTTGGGAGGCGGAGGCAGGAGGATCGCAAGTTTGAGACCAGAAGCAGTCTGCGTAACTTAGTGAGACCCTGTCTCAAAAAGTAAAAAATGGGCTGTGGGGTGCAGCTCAGTGGCTCAGCACTTGCAGAGCATGCAGGAGCGAGGCCCTGGGTTCAACCCCCAGTACCACACAAAAAACAAACAAACACCCAAAACCTTGCACCAGTGGTCAAAGATATTGAGAGAGTTCTTCACTAATCTCTCTCAGGCAGCCCACAGCATATTACCAAATGTAGTGGTCTGGAGGGTGGAAACCCAGAAGCTCCAGTGCTGCCTGGCGAGGGGTCAGTTCAGGCCAGGTCGAAAGCAACTTCTGAAGCTGAGCGCCATCTTCAAGTTTATTCCACTCGATTGACAAGCGTCAGCGTGGCAGTGCCTGTGGGAAGTTCTCTCGGTGGCCCTGTGACAAAGTCTCGGTGAGCTCTGCTTCATTCCCACACAGCTGAGGCGGGAGCCCTGTCCAAGACTTCTCTCAGTACAGCAGGCAACCTTCTCCACCTCTGCCTGATACATGAGCACCACCAGTGCAGCCATCTCAGCCGCCTTGTTAATGATCTTCCCGAAGGGAGGGGAACCATGAGGTGTTTTTCTATCATCTGGAAATTTAACACGCAAGGCTGCCGCATTTGCAGAATATGGCTTTGTCTGAACAGCCCCCACTGCATCCAGCACCTCTTCAAGTTCATCAGGAAATGAAGACCAGCTTGAAATATGTCCAGGCTTCAGCTGTCCTTTAAAGTAAAAAAAAAAAAAAGATCATATCCTCATATTCATCATGGTCATAGTTAGCCATGTCGCAGAACAATGCACTTTCCTGGCTTTCTTGATGGTCTGTGTTGTTTTATCGATACCTTTATTTTTACTTTATCCTAAGCTGCATAAGTCTGTAGCCATAGCCCCCTGGCATCCGATCCCATCAGATCTAGGAAGCTAAGCAGGGTCGGGCCTGGTTAGTACCTGGATGGGAGACCGCCTGGGAACACCAGAAGCTGTAGGCTTGGGAGAAGGACCTGGCAACCCCCTCCCAAAAATCAATCTGCTATTGAAAATCCTATGAATAGAGAAGCACTGACAATAGTGTTTCTCCTGTTGTACAGAGGGTCGCTATGAGTCGGATACCGACTCGACAGCACCTAACAACAACAACATATAGCAATGTCATATATGTTTAGCCTGCAGCCGTAGCTCTGTGGCATCCGATCCCGTCAGATCTCAGAAGCTAAGCAGGGTCCGGCCTGGTTAGTACCCGGATGGGAGACTGCCTCGGAACACCAGAAGCTGTAGGCTTGGGAGAAGGACCTGGCAACCCCCTCCCAAAAATCAATCTGCCATTGAAAACCCAATGAACAGCAGAGAAGCACTGACAATAGTGTTTCCCCTGTTGTACAGAGGGTTGCTATGAGTCGGATACCGACTCGACGGCACCTAACAACAAACAACAACAACAAGCTGCATAAGCAGCAAAGCATAACCCATCCCTTCTCGGCAAGTCAGGAGCACTAATACTAAATTCCGGTGGTTCGTCCCAAATGTGGTCATTTGCCTTGGTGTCTCTGAGCTCATGATGGTTTTGCCCAGGAGCTGGGTACCATGAGGAAGACCAGCCCAGACACGAGCTTTTACCATTTCTTCAGTGTTGTTCATTGCCCTTAACGAAGATAATTTGGAAGGGGTTGTTACTGTCTCAAAAATGAGAAATAATTAGTATTTTCTTTGGTGGTAAAGGAAGAGGGAGGTTCGGTGAATTTTGATTTAATGTGGCCTGTGTGGCTGTCATCTCCTGTCCATACTTTTTCTTGATCTTGCAGCATTCCACAAGTATGGAATGGGGTAGGGTCCTGGTTGTTACACAGTCCTGCATATACGGGAACTGAACTAGTGGGTGACCACCAAACACACACTCTGCTAGCCCACTGACCTGCAGCACCGCAGGGGCCGGCTTCATTTCCTTTCCACGAATACACAAGTGATTTTGGATCACTAGTTCATTTATTCTGATAGGATTCGTATTAGGAGGCACTTGGAAGCTAAATGCATCCTACACAGCCACAGTGAGCCTTCCCCTGTAAAGCTGATCCTGCAGGGCGGCTCACGTTCTGGCGGATGTGCTTGCTATAATCAATCCATGATAATTCAGCAGGAGACTGAATCTTCCCTCACTAAATTTGCACGTTTCCTCGAAATTCACTCACTTTCGGATTCTTCAAGGCATCAGATTCATGCAGACCTTTTCATATAAAGATTTCCGTGTTTGAGTCCAGTTTCTCCCACTAATATGAGAGCTGGAGGAAAAGGTCTGACCTCATAAAGTCTCTGTGTTTCATCTTTCTTTTTTGTGTGTGTGGTACTGGGGGTTGAACCCAGGGCCTCGCGCCTGCATGCTCTGCAAGTGCTGGACCACTGAGCTGTGCCCCCAGACCTTTCTTTTTTTTTCTTTACTTTTTGAGACAGGGTCCCACTAAGTTATGCAGACAGCCTCTGGTCTCAAACTTGTGATCCTCCCTTCTCTGCCTCCCGAGCTGCTGGGATGACAGGCGTGCCCCACCGTGCTGGGCTGTATTTCATCTTCAAGCTCCTCACGTACAGCAGCTTGATTCCCATGTGCAAACATACAGGAGTCAGTTTCCAGAAGGAGGCTAAACACTGGGTAATTGTGAACTGGCTTCCATAACATCAGCTGAATGGAAGAAATGGTAGCTTCCCAAGGCACCTCCACTTGGATAGAGATCCCAGTGGGCAGAAGGAAATCCGCAGATGGGGAGCCGTCTGCTGTGATCTGTGAATCCGCTGCCCAAATGTCAAGGATGTCTGCAGTAGCTGGAGGCATTAGGAATAGGAAGTGGAAGCACATTTGTAACCACTGAAGCCAGGGCCTCGAGTGTTCTTGGCAGGAGCTCTGTTGTTGGGTGCCTTCGACCCATACCGACCCTGTGTACAACAGAACGAAGCACTCCTGGACACTGTGCCGTGCCCGGCACTATGGCCAGTGCTTCTCTGCTATTCCTAGAGTTTTTGATGGCTGATTGTTTCAGGGTTGTTTCAGAAGTGGACTGCCAGGCCCTTCTGCCATTATTGCAGCTCTGGGGATCGAACCGAGGGCCTCAGAGAGCACAGAGCAGCGCTCTACCAACTGAGCCAAACTCCAGCCCACCCCTGAGCCACGTCCCCAGAGGCAGGTTCTCAGCCTCAGCACCAGGACCTTTCTGGTCGAAAGGTCCCTTGCAGTGGCGCTGCCCTGGGCGTTGTAGGGAGTCCTGAGGCAGTTCTGGTCTCTGTCCACTAGATGGCAGCAGCTCCTTCCATACCAGGTTCTGATGACCAGAAATGCCAGACTTTGTCCACTGTTTGGGGGGGGGGGGCCGGGCTGGAGAAGGCAGACAGCGTGAGCCACATCTGCAATGGGAGAGAGGCAGGGAGATGGCGACGTGGAGGCAGGGAGAGGGAGGGGCAGAGAAACCGAGTGGC
This sequence comes from Pedetes capensis, assembly GCA_007922755.1. Lineage (NCBI taxonomy): Eukaryota > Metazoa > Chordata > Mammalia > Rodentia > Pedetidae > Pedetes > Pedetes capensis. The sequence continues at coordinate 50,490 of VMDO01005069.1, forward strand.
GGAAGCAGGTGATGTGAGATCATCATAAACACTGACTCTGAGACAGGCTGGGAGAGCCAGAGCCAGGGAGCAGAACCAGGATGACAGCGCCGGGACCACAAGGAGGTCTCCAGGTTCCCCAGGTCTCAATGTCACAGACACAGAAATAATGGTGTTGGTGGAAAAACTTTCAGGGCACAGCCCGTGGGCCCCGGCACCATACAGATCTTCCCATCACCCCTACCTCAGATTCTCCCGTGCTCCCTTTAAGGTCAATTATTCAGTCCCTGCCACTCACTCACCTGTGCTCTGTCCCTGTGGTTGGTCTTTTGGAGAAGCCCACACGAACGGGATCCCACAGTGTGCAGCCCTTTGACCCTGACTTGCCTCAGCTGTTACCATTTGCTTGTGTGTATCATGCGTTATTCCTTTAAAAACTACAGTAGGGGCTGGGTGCGGTCACACACACCTGTCATCCCAGCGGCTCAGGAGGCGGAGGCTGGAGGATCGCAAGTTCGAGACCAGAGGCAGTCTGTGAAACTTAGCGAGACCCTGTCTCAAAAAGTAAAAAAATGGGCTGGGGGTGCAGCTCAGTGGCCCAGCACTTGCAGAGCATGCAGGAGCGAGGCCCTGGGTTCACCCCCCAGTACCGCAAAAACAAACAAACAAACAAAACAAAACACCAGTAGGAACATTTCTTTTAACACTTCTAAAAGATACTTCTTGCTGCCTGGTGATTTGATATAAAAACCAAGCCCGTCTACTTTCCCCACCAGGCTCTGTACATCCAGGGCCATCAGAAATTCATGCAACATGAGTATTTGCCTCTGAAACAAAAATGTCCATGTAAGTGATAACAAAAATACACAAATACCTGGAGCCCTCTTCCTCTTTGATGTGGAGTAGCCTTCCCTGCGCGGCTGGATCAGTTTATTGATCCATTCGCCTGTTTCTGGGACATCTATCTCTCGCTCCTGCTCTGTTTTGTGCTTTAGCTTGCCATGTGTGATTTCTATTGATGTACGTTGTTCTGTTAACACCTACAAGTGTGTGTCTAATTTATCATAGGATTTATTTTATTGGATTTCTTTTCTGACGTCCATATCGCTCAGCTACAGGAAGGGCAAGGGTCTATGCCGGTTTTCTTCTTTCATTCATCCAGAGTCCCTAGAATCCTGCCAAGTGTGTCATGGGTACTTGACAGATACTTGTTGAATGAATGAAAACGTGTGAGTGACCTCTGACTCTGCTACCTCGTCCTTCAGGCTGGGCTTCTGGCAGCACATTGCCTATCTGACTGTTTCTCTTTGAGACAGATAACACCTCTCTCTCTCTCTCTCTCTCTCTCTCTCTCTCTCTCTCTCTCATCTCTCTCTCCCTCCCTCCTCCCTTTCTCTCCCCGTCTCTTCCTCTCCCTCTCCCTCTCTCTGTGGTTGGCTCTGTCCTATCTCTGTCAGTAGATTTCTCCTTGTCTCTGGAGTATGGTTGAGGTCCTGCCTGAAGTCAGGGGTCTGGAGTTTGGAATCCACAGTAGAGGCTGGATGCAGAGGCTGGGTCTGAAGCCTGGGGCTGGCCTTCCGAGTCTCCGGTTTGTGCTCTGGGAGAAGCCTGGAGTCTGGATTGTGGGATGTAGGGGTTTGGAGGCAGGCGTGTGGAATCTACACCAAAGGTCAGTAAACATCTGCTGTAAGGGTCCAGGAAGTAATTACAGTAGGTTTTGAGGGCCAGACAGTCACTGCCACAGTGACTCATCTGTGCTGCCCCAGGAGGAAAACAGCCACAGATGACACACACATGAGCGCATGCGGCGGGGTTCCGCAAAGTGATACCTGCAGGAGTAAGTGGCTGCTGGGTCTGGTCTGCAGGTGTGGTGTGTTTCCCCGTGTCCAGCTGGTCTTCCTCCTCCTTGCAGCCAGATAGATGTCCTGCCACCCAGGACATTTTAGGAGCTCTGTGCCAGGGACCAGGGGCAGAGATGAAATGTATTTTGCTTATTATTTCACACGACAAATTCATTAGGACATGGATGAGGAGCTCACGTTCTTCCTTTTGCCTCCAGTCAGGATCTCTGGGCAGGGAGGAGCCACAGATGGGTACCTCACCCTGAGTTCTGAGATTATGGCTGCGAGACACTCAGCCCAGGGACACAGGGACAGAGTGAGACTCTGGGAGCAGAGGCAGAGAAGGTGCCAGTGAGGAACAGCAGCAGCCTTGGGAAGGTGGAGCGAGGGCCAGAGAGACTTGGATGGAAAGAGAAGCTCAGACTCGGGAGTGGCACCGGGGAGATGCTGTGTCTGGGGCTGGTGGAGACGGAGGGACAGAGAGAGAGAGATTCCTAAGCCAGAGAGACATGAAGGGAGGCAGGGAGACAGGGACGTCAGAGATGGCCCAAGGCAGAGTGTGGTGGCTGGATACAAGCAAAGTACAAGCAAAGTATATACGTGTATGAGAATGTCATAATGGGAGCCATTGTTCTGTACACTAACAGGAAAGGAGGCAAGAAAAAAAGAAAGAGGAAAGAAAGAAAAGGAGAAAGGAAAGAAAGGAAAAGAAAAAGAAAGAAAGAAAAAGAGAAAGGAAAGGAAAAGAAAAAGAAAGAAAAAGAAAGGAAAGAGGAAAAGAGAAAGAAAGAAAAAGAGAAGAGAAAGGAAAAGAAAAATAAAGGAAAAGAAAAAGAAAGAAAGAAAAAAGAAAGGAAAAGCAAAAGAAAAAGAAGAAAAAGAAAGAAACAAAGAAAAAGAAATAAAGAAAAAAAGAAAAAGAAAAAAGAAAAAGGAAGAAAGAAAAAGAAAGCAGGCAGTAAGATGAGGGTCAGAGTGGCAGAGGACCCAGATCCCTCTTCCCCTATCTTGCTGGGGTTTATCATCACCTCTTTGCCTGGCTGCCCACCCCTACAGCTGGTGGTGCATAGACATTGCAGTCTCCCACACCATGTCCTTCCAGCCTAGCCAGGTCCCAGTCCTGGGTCAGGGCGCCCAGAGCAGGGGCCAGTGACAGGAGTGAGGAGTGGCGGCTCCTGACTCCACGCCCAGGCTGCCCCCACCCCCAGCCAACACAGCACTCCTCATTTCCGGAGGCTCCTCTGCTCAGAATCCCCTTTGCGTTGTTGTTGTTAGGTGCTCCCGAGTCCAGTCTGACCCGTAAAGACTTTATTTACAACAGAATGAAACACGGCTGACACTGTGCCACGCACAGGATCGATTTTTTTTTAAGTTTGAGCCCGTTGTTGCAGCCACTGTGTTTCTTCTTATTTTGAGTTGTGCCACTTCAGCAAAAGGAGGTCCCAGGGGATTTACTCCATTCCAGTCATTAAGGTAGACTCTGCTTTGAGGAGGCGGCTCTTCCCCAGTTGTTTCTTCAGCGCCTTCCAGCCTGGGGGTCTCATTCTCTGGCACTGTATTTGGCTGACTATATTCTGGAGGTTGAGCACCGGGCCTCACACATACTAGGCAAGGGCTCCACCACTGAGCTGCAGCCTGGCCCATTTAAAATTTTTGTTTTTTTAGTTTGAACGTTGGGCGCTGTGGCTGATGCCTGTGAGCCAGCTACTTGGGAGGTAGGGGGCAGAGGATCACAGATTCGAGGCCAGAGGCAGCCTGCGGAACCTAGTGAGACCCTGCTTCAAAATAAAAAATTCAAAAATGGGCTGACAGTACAGCCCAGTGGTAGAGCACTTCCAAAGTATGTGCAAGGCCCTGGATTCAACCCCCAAGCACCACCAAAAAAATTTTAGTAAATAAACAAATAGATAAATAAATAAATAATTTTCTTTCTCAAGGAATTTTTGAGGCAAGGCACCCTTGTGCTGCACAGGCTGCCTCTGGTCTCCGCCTCAATATCCTCCCGCCTCAGCCTTCTGGAACACGGGGAGGTGAGATTTTACCTTTACGGAAGGGAAGTGGCTCCCTGGGGACGGGGCTTGGGAGTTTTACCCCTGACTGGCAGTTCCAGAAAGCTCTCTCACTCTCTGCCTCCGCCTAGAGGTGTCCTGAGGCCTCCTGCCACAGGCCCTCCCTCTGCTGCCACCATGGCTGCCCTCCCACCATGACGGACTGAGCCTCTTACAGGGAGCTTCCAATAAATCTCTCCGTCATAAGTTTGTTTTGTGTGGTTCTTTTGCTACAGCTACAACCGTTGATCAATACCTAAGTCTCTTGAGATGTTCTCTGCCATATTACCGTATTTCTTACAATATTCTTAGTTTGCTAGGTCTTTTATATAAGTTTTATTAAATACGTTTCGGGATCATCATGTTATTTCTTCCTTTAATTTGTTAGTGTAAAAAAATGCATTATCGATGCTCTTATGTTAAAATAGCCTGCATGCATCAGAGAAACCCAGTTCCATTATGTTCTATTGTCCTTTCATAGGTTGCTGACCACTGATCCAGTTTAGAATATTTGCATCTACATTTAGGAATCATAATGGTCTGTAATTTTTCATTCCCAAATGTCCTTGTTGGGTTTTGGTATCCAGGTTATTGTATCCTTACAGACAGAGTTGGAGAAATGAGCTCTCTTTTTTAATTTTGGAAGATTTCTGTGAAAACTCATGATTATTTCCTTTGTGAATGAGCATTCTGATGAAGCAACCTGACTTATGGTTTTCTTAATGAGATTTCTGAGTCACTGCTTACTGTTGTTTGTACGTTGGATGTCCCCCAAAGGCCCATATGTGAAATCCTTGGTCTCCAGGGCAGCACCATTGGGAGGTGGTGGAACCTTTAAGAGGTGGGGCCTAGCGGGAGGCTGTTAGGTCATTGGGTCCATGCCCTCAAAGGGGATTGTGGATCCCAGCCTCTTCCTCTTTCACTTCCTGGCCATGAGGCAAGCAGTTAGTTCTCCCATGTGCCCCCACTGTTGACAGGCAGCACCCCCACCACAGGCCCAAACCCATGGTTCATCTGATCTTGGACAGGAACCTCCAAACTGTGAACCAAATAAACCTTTTCTCTTTATAAGGTAATCATCTCTGGTATTTTGTTACAGGGATGGAAAGCTGACCAGTGTCCCTGGAATGTGAGGTTCATGTTGCTCCTCACTCTACTGGAAAACTGGGAGACAGAATTTGGTGGAAGGGAATGGATTTATTTATGGTTTGGTCCAGAAGTGGGGAGAGAGAAAACCTCAGTCTGGCTCCCTCTTGCCCATAGCAGTGTTACAGTTTATAGAAAAATGACACAAAAGCCAGGAATATGCATATGTAGATTTAGCTAGGAGCCCAGGGTGTCAGAACTGGGAGATATGTCTTCCTCCTGATGCCACAGGGCAGGGCTCTAGGCACTGGACACTTTCACCTTCTGCACAGTAGTTCCTAACTCCTAGGGTCCTGGTTACCCTAACACTGGTGAAATGCTATCGAAGGTCGAACAGAATTATTCAGAGTTTCTTCTTCCTGAGTCAGTTTTGGTAAGTTACATTTTTCAAATAAATTCTGTATTCTAAATTTTAAAATGTATTGGCATAAGGTTGTTTATATAGTAATATCTTTTTCATGCTTAGAGGATGTGAAGCATAGTTCCTTTTTCGTTTTTAATCCAATTATTTATGCCTTCCTTTCTATCTCTCTCGGAAGGGGCCTATCAATTTTATTAATCTATTAGGAAACAAACTTCTGGCAGTGTTAATTTTCTCTACAGCGTGCCTGTTTCCTAGGCCATTGAGTTAAGTTTTCTCTTATCTTTAATATTTCTTTCTCTTTTCTTTTTGGATGTATTTTGCTGTTATTTTTCTGGAGATGATTGAGTCATTAAGTATTGTCAGTTCTCTGTCTTTCCTAATCATGTGTTTATGGCTACGCATTTCTCCTCAAGCACAATGCTATGCACACATAATAAATACATGTTGCATTTTCCTTAGTATTTGGTTAAAAATATTTCCTAATCTCCATTATATTTCTGATTTGAGCTGTGGATTTGTTCTTTTTAAATCAAAACACATAACAATTTCCCCCTTACCATGTTGTCATGATTCCCAGCTTAATTATGTTGTGGCCAGACAGCACACTCTCTCTGTTATACCTTTGAATTTTGTTGGGACTTGTTTCATGGCAAGTCTCAGCTTCTAGTTCCCTTTTGCAAATGCTGTGCCTGTGGTGTTTTAATTGAGGGATGTTTTTTATTGAGAAATACACAGTGTGATGTACACGTGTATTTCACGTGTACAATTCAACGTGTTTCAACAGGTGCCTACACCATGTAATCATCACTCCAGTAACATCACAGGGAATTTTAATAGTCCTGGGAGTTCCCTCGTGCCTCTTCCCACCCTGTTTCCATATCCACCCATCCCAGGCAACACGGGTCCCTATTGCCTCTTCTAGAATTTCATCTAAATGGAACCTCCGGCTAACAGCCTGCATCTGGGTGCTCTTGCTGAGCACAATGACTTTGAGATGGATCTCAGTAGCTGAACACTGTTGGTTGCTCATTTCTTCTCATTGCTGAGTGGCATCCCAGTGTAGTACACGCAGGCCCTCGTTTGTTCATCCGTTCACTCATCCATGGGCTCTTGCTGTCTTTCTACTTTGACTATTATGAATAATGCCACCAGGAACATTCTTAGCCAAGTCTTTTATTTTATTTTTTCACGGCTTTTACGTAAATATCTGGGAGTATTACTAGAGAGGTGGGCACCAGAGGGTGGTGGCCTGTAGGGAATGTGATGGGATAGCTCCAGGGGATAGAGAGGAAGTATGGTTGGGATATGGGCCTATCTAGCACACCTGGAGGACTGACATCTATCCTCCAGGGCAAGATGACTCCCAGTGACCTTTGTCCTACATCCAGGTCTTCTTGGCATCAAGTGAGCCAAGATGGCCCCTGCCCTCTTGGACCCCTGCCACCTGATTGGGCACTCCCGACCCTCACCCTGCTCCCTGATTGGGCACTAAAAGATTACCCCTTGATTGGCCAGAAAGTGACATCCTGTCTCACCATATATTTGAATGTTGCTCCTGATTGGTTGCACCCAGCCTCTTGCACCCCCTCCCCAATTGGTTGGTGGCCATCTTGGGGTGGGCACCTAGAGACTATATAAGCAGAACTTACTTGCCACTCTGCATGATTGCTGCCATACCACTGCAGATCATTCTGCCACTCCACCACAGAAAGGCCACACCATCGCCGGATCGAGAGAGAAGACTACCTGCCATTGCAGAGGCCACCCCATCGCCAGACCAGGATGGAGATCATCAGAGACCACCATCGTGGAAAACACTTAAGAGCTGTGTAAGACTTTGTGTTGCAGCACCTTTAAGTACTGTACAATAAAGAGAGCTGTGCTTCTAAAGGCATCCCGAAGCTGTCCTTGACTCTACCCTCCGCACCTCTCCAGTCCCCCATGGTGTTGGGGTTTGGGCACCCCAACAGTGTCCTTGGTGCCAGATTCTTTACCTAAGGAACCAAAGTATGAGACTGTGGATCACAAACAAAGCAATTGAAAGTAAAAGTTTTATTCAGGACAGTTGAGTGGGGTCTGACTCATAGTGACACTATACATGTACCCTCCCCGACCCTGTGCCATGCCCAGCACTACGTCAGTGCCTCTCTACTATTCAAAGGTTTTCAATGACTGTTGTTTTGGGATTGTTTATGGAGTGGGCTGCCAGGTCCTTCTCCCATTTTTGTGGTGCTGGAGATTGAACCCAGGGCCCCAGAGTGCACAGAGCAGCGCTCTACCAACTGAGCTAAACCCCAGCCCATTTAGAACAGTAGGTAAGTGAAAGTAAGAATTTTATAGAAAATGTGAAAGTTTTAAGGAAAACATGAAAGTGAAAGAACAGCAAGGGCTCAGACAAGGCAGAGGAGGTCCCCCGAGGGTCGCAGGTAGGTGCTGACTGTCCAGGGTATTTATGGTTTCTTTAGTCCTGCTGTCAGTCTCTCTGAAACGTTGCTAGGTAACAGCAGTGATGGAGTCCTTTAAACCTAGCTGTTCTACAGTGTTTGGCTGGTTTCAACCTCCCTGCCTAGTCTCTGATTGGCCTTCCCTCGGTGCCATGGGTTTCCCTCTGTCCAATCCTCATAGGGTTCTAGCTCCTGTGAGTTCTGCCTAGCAACCATCAACAGCCAATGGAAATAAAACTTGTCTCTTGCACAAAAACTGGCCTCTAGTGTCTTATTTCCCTTCCCCAGGCCCCATTCCTCTTCTCAGCAGTAGGGCTGCTGAAGGTGGGGCAGATGTATACTTACTCTTCTAACCATGGGGCAGATTGTTTTCCAAAATGCCATGCCATTTTATACTGTCTCAAACCAAATAGCCTGCAGCCGTAGCCCTGTGGCATCTGATCCTGTCAGATCTCGGAAGCTAAGCAGGGTCGGGCCTGGTTAGTCCATGGATGGGAGACAGCCTGGGAACATCAGGTGCTGTAGGCTTGGGAGAAGGACCCGGCAACCCACTCCCAAAGAACAATCCGCCATTGAAAACCCTATGAATACCAGGGAAGCACTGACAGTAATGTTTCGCCAGTTGTATGTAGGGTCGCTATGGGTCGGGAACTGACTCACAGGCACCTAACAACAACAACAACAACAACAACAACAACAACAACAACAAACCAAATAGGAGTCCCGGATGCTCCACAAATAGCCAAGACTTGCTGTGCCACCCTTGAGTTATGTGTATTCTGAACAGCTTCTCTACGCGGGAGACCCTGGCTGCGGTGTTCTACAGATGTCCAGGAAGTGACGTGTGCTAATCATATTGTGCAAATCACCTCTATCCTTGTTCATCTCTATCTTGTTCATCGTTCCAGCAGTTTCTCTGAGTCACTGTAAAAATACCCTTCTGTGACTCCGGATTTGTTGATGGTAACTTTCATTATTTTATCCGTAACATTGCATATTTGAGAATCTCTTAAAGATGCGTAAAAATTGGAATACAACCTCACGGACAGGCTCATGAATAAGCTTATGAATATATTCTTGAGTATAACTTCTCGTGGACATACTCTTTAATATTTATGCTGGTGTTCCTTTGAGACAGTTCCATCGTGTAGCCCCTTACCTCAGCCTCGTGAGTGTCGGAACCGCGGTCGTGTGCGCCGGCGCTCGACCGTATCACTCGTACGATTTGTTACTGTCGAGCCCAACAACAGGTCTCTCAAGTTCTCGGGCGCCAGCTCTCCCAGTGTTTCGTCCCAGGTCTCTCCCTCACATCCTGGGTCACCCGATCTCTGTCCCTGGGTCTCTCCGTCCCTTGGTCTCCCCTTCTCTGACCCTTGGACTCCTTCTCTGTCCTTCGGTCTCACTCTTTGTCCCTGGACTCTGCCTCCCTGTCCCTTGGTCTCCTTCAGTCTGTCTTGTGGTCATCCACTTTCTGTCCCTAGGTCTCCCCCTCTCTGTCCCTTGGACTCTGCCTCTCTGTCCCTGGTTCTTTCTCCCTCTCTCCATCCCTGTCCCTTGATCTCTTTGTGCCTTGGTCTCTGTCTGTGTCTTGCAGTCTCTCTTTCTCTGTCCCGTGGCTTCCCGCTCTCTGTCTCTGGCCTCTCCTCTCTCTCTTTGGGCTTTCTCCAAAATTCCTCCCATCATCTTCCAGCTACAGCTGGAGGGTCCGGTCACATATACAAATCAAACATTCATAAAACGAAGTTAAGAAGGCAAGAACAAAATAGATCAAACTAAGCTGAGCGGTTCAAGTAAGGAAAAGAAAGCCTCATAAACTGATAACTTGCTGACTTGACTTCTCAGAAACTGGACATCCCCAGAACAGGTTTCTCCTTATTTCCCAGGCCAGGGCCTCCCCCTCTGCACCTTGGGGTTCCTGCTCATGGTTGTCATTCCCAAATGGGACGAGACCCTGGGAGTAAATGCCACTGGCTGGAATCCCCGAATGAGGACAGACGCACAGAGGGCATTTGGAACAGAACCTGTGCTCCCCTAAGACTTTATTTTTCTGGATCTATGGGAGGGGGATGGAAGAGGAAAAGACCAAGTTGAACAGGGGCAGGGGTGGTCAACACTGGCCCACCACAGGGCATGTGAACAGGGGGTGATTCTGTTGAGATTGGACCCCCAGTCTGAGGGAGGAGGCTGGGCCTGGACCCCTGGAGCTGAGTCTGGGGTCCTGGGTGAGGCAGGAGGTGCTGGGACCCCCGACTCTGGATCCTCCCGCAGGACGTGTGTGGGGCGGCCCAGTCCCACACCTAGCTGGCCAGGATGGTCTTGTGGATCCAGTCAGTGAACTTGCAGAGGTTGGTGTAGACACTGGGGACATTGGGCTGGCCACACTGGCCTAGTCCGAAAGACACCAGGCCCTGCAGGGAGCGGTTGCAGACAATGGGGCCCCCTGAGTCACCCTGTTATGGAGAGAGAGAGAAGGGGGGGGTCAGAAGCCAGAGCAGGGAGAGTGGAGGAGGTGTGGGTCAGAGAGGGGCCAAAGGAGCCTGGGGAACAGAGAGAGAAAACCTAGCACCACCTGGGCAGCCCCGCGCCACAGTCTGGGGACACCTGCCTGGCCCTTGCGCCCTCACACCCGTGGCCTCCCTTGCGGCCGTGGTAGGTCTTCTCCCCCAGCTGCCGCTCCTCTGCCTCCCTGCAAGGCCTGTTTCTCAGGTCCCTGACTTTGGGCTCCACGTCTGCCTGTCTCTGTGTTTTTCCCATTTCCCCTTGAGTTGCATCTCCCTGAGCCTGTTTCCCCTGGCTCTGTCTCTCTGTGCGTTTCTACCTCCCTCTTGACTTCTGTTTCTCTCTCCCCTTGCCTTTCTCTCTTCCTGTGTCTTGGTTCTACAATCAACAGCCATGGAAGCAGCAGTTGAGAAATCAAAAATGCACTGCATTGGGCAAAACTTTTGCAAAAGACCTTTCCAAAGTGTTGAAAAGTAAAGATGGCACACTGAAGAGGGAGGCACCTCTGACTCATGCCATGGGATTTTCAGTGGCATCATATGCTTGCGAAAGCTGGGCATTGAATAAGGGAGACAGGAGAAGAATTGATGCCTTTGAATTATGGTTCTGGAGGCGAATATTGAATATACCATGGACTGCCCAAAGAACCAACCGATCTGTTCTAGGAGAAGTGCAACCAGAGTGCTCCTTGGAAGCAAGGATGGCTAGAGTGCGTTTGATGTATTTGGGACATGTTGTCAGAAGGGACCAATCCCTGGAAAAGGACATCATGTTTGGGAGAGTGGTGGGTCAATGAAAAAAGAAGACCCTCAACGAGATGGATTGGCACAAGCGATGAGCTTAACAATGAGCTTAGACATAAGAAAGATCGTGTGCCTGGCACGGTGTCGGGGATTGATTCTTTCTGTTGTACACTGGGTCACTATAAGTCGGACTGGACTTGATGGCACCTAACAACACTTGTCTGTTTCTGCCCGTCTCTCTCTCCCTTTGCCCCCTGTGTCTCCATCTCTGTTTCTCTCTGGCATCCCTCTGTGTCCCTGCCAAACCCGCTTCATTGCTCTGCACCTCCCGCCCCCTCTCCATCTCTCACATTGCAGGAGTCCTTCTGGTCCAGCCCTCCGCCCGCGCAGAACATGCTGGGATGGTACACGGGCGCATAGAGCTCCTGGCAGGTGCCATCCAGCACCACGGAGATGTTCACGCACTGCAGCCGGCGGGCCAGGCGGCCTGGGACAGAGCTCAGGATCAGCCCCTCTGGCCGGGCAGGGAGCCCCTGGGGACGGACAGGCGCGCCTCCCCCAGCTCACCGCTGGCCAGCAGGCCCCAGCCGGAGAGCAGGCACGTGTCCCCCGCCGTGGGGCACTGGGAGGCGACGCTGATGCGCCGGATGGTGTCCGACTCCAGCACGGACTCGTTCAGCTTGATGAGCATGAGGTCGTTGGCCAGGAAGGGCCTATTGTACTCCGGGTGCTGGATGGCCAGCAGGGCCTCCATCATGCGGCTGCCTGGCTCGCGCTTGGCCTCCAGACTGTGCAGGCCCAAGCCCACGGTGAGGGGGCTGAGGGCCACAGGCAGGTGAGCTCTGCGGCTGCGCCGGGCCCTGTGCGCTCAGGCCCCTCCCCAGGCGCGCTGGCTAAGAGCTGCTTTGCCGAGGCCACACAGGGACTGGACCGGATCCTGGCGTGGCTCTCTAGGCCCAGCCCCCAAGACCCTCCGCTCGGCGCCCCCTGCCCTGGGGTCGCTTCCTCTCGCAGAGGTTGCAGCTGTTGCACCTGAGCGTCCCCAGGGGAGCAGCTAAGGGCGCATCTGGGTCCCCGGGGCGCGCACTTACTCCTGTAAGCAATGTGCGGCCGACAGCACCCACTGCGGATGCACCAGGACGCCCGAGCAGAAGAAGTCGTCTTCGTCCATGAACAGGGCCGCCTGCCAGGGCTGCGAGTGCGGGACGCAGTCCTCGCCGTTGATGATGTTGTTGATGATGTGATGGCTGCCGGGGGCAGCCAGGCCTCCTGGGGGCGGAGTCAGGGCTGGGGGCTGGCCCAGGACGCGGGTCCAGGCCCCTGGGGGCGGGGTTCCAACGAGGGGGCACGGCCAGGACTGGGGACTGGCCCAGGAGGCGGGCCTAGAGCTCCTGGGGGCGGGGATTAAACAGAGGGGCGGGGCCAGGGCTTAAGCTGCGTGACACAGGTTCCTCGGGCAGGGCCAGGGCCCCAGGGGCTTGGGTATGAGCGCGGGGGCGTGGCCAACGCCTCGGGCGAAGTCAGCGCTCTGGGGGAGGAGTCAGGAGTAGGAGGCGGGGAAGCGCAGTTGAGGGGCGTGGTCAGGGCGGAGTCTGGGCTGGAGATTGGAATCCGGGCCCTGGGGCGGAGCTGGTGCGGGCGCGGGGACAGGGCTTCGGGGACAGGGCTTCAGGGACAGAATCCGCGTGGGGTCAGGCGGGTCCTTTGGGGTGAGTTAAGGCTCGAGGGAGGACTGAGGCCTGGGAGGCAGGGTCAGCTCGAGGGAGGCAGGGTCACGTGTCAGAGGGAGGTTTCAGCCTGGAGTCCTCGGGGTCATTTCTGTCCCGTGCGCCCGCCTCGCCCGGCCTCACAGGCGCCCCCGGCCACAGTGCCTCTCCCCGGAGTCGCTGTCCTGCGGCCCCCAGCCTGGGTCCCCGGGGTCCGAGGCTTGCAGACCCCGAAGCGGGCGCAGATCCGGAGCCAGGGGCGACCCCGGGGAAGCCCAGCCTCCGATGAGCGGCGCCCTTGGCCCTGGCCTCCCACCGCCCTCCCACCGCCCCCACGACTGTCACCGCTGGACACTCAGAGGCACAACCTGCCACACGTTCACTCGACAGCACCCGTTCCAGACAGAACCTCACACCCCGTCACCATGTCACACGCAAACTCGGGGTGGGGCCCCGGAGGACACACGTGCATCCCGGGGGGGGCACTGCAGTCACAAATGGACCACTGAGTCACGCCTTTCCGTCCGCAAACGCTGAGCCCCCAGGCACCCACACACTCGCGGTACCTGTGACCCCAAGGATGAGGCACCCCACGAACCAGACCCGGGGGCTCATGGTCTTCATGTCAGCGCCTGGAAATAAGGACGGGAGCTCGAGTGAATCTGGGGACCGTCCGCCCACGCCTCTCCAGCCACCTTCTCTCTCCCGCACTTCTTGCCCCCCCCTCCCCGCCCCCATGATACTGGACAGGCGGGAGCCTAGAGTCAGCCACCATTCCCTACTCCAGGCTGGACCCCAAGCCCAGAGAGACAGAAAGGTCTAGAGACAGAGAGAGAGGGTGAGAAGAGAGAGAGAGACGGGGGGGGAGGAGGGGCAGGGAAGGTAACTAGCGGTCTCTGAAGCGGGAGGGGAGGAAGGGTGGAGGCCTGGGCGCTCAGGGACAGACAGAAGATGCAGAGAGAATCAGAGACACAGGGACCTGATCAGAGACAGAGACAGACATTCAGAGAGAACTGAAGAAACACTTCTAATGACAGAGAAATGCTTCTAATGACAGAGATGAGCGGGGATGAAAGGTGGCCCCTTCCCCAGTGGAAGGCCTCTGGCGGGGGTGGGGAGAGAGAGAGAGAGAGAGAGAGAGAGAGAGAGAGAGAGAGAGAGAGAGAGAGAGAGAGAGAGAGAGAGAGAGAGAGGGCTGTCTGTGGAAGATGTGGAGACCCAGGTCCTGATTTGGGGGACCTCAGTAACACGGAGCTGCGAGGAAACTCACAGCAGTTAGCCCGGCTCTTAGCTAGGGACTGCTGGGCTTGTCACCTGGCGACCTCCTCCGGCTCCTGGATTCTCCCACTGAGCTGAGCTCCTGCCTGTGAGCTCCTACTTCTAAACACCCTCAGCCTGGGCTGGCCTGCCCCCAGGGGAGACACTCTGAGGGTCAGGGGCTCACGCTGCCAGCTCCAGTCTCTCAGGCTGCCTGAGTGCCAGCAGACCAGGGCCCAGAGGGGCTGGGAGCCGGGGGCCAGGAAGAGACCTGGTCAGACCCAAGTCTCCATTCCCATTTCTTCCTCTCTCTCTCTCTCTCTCTCTCTCTTTTTGAGGTACTGGGGGTTGAACCCAGGGCCTCGTGCTTGCATGCTCTGCAAGTGCTGGACCACTGAGCTGCACCCCCAGCCCATTTTTTTACTTTTTGAGACAGGGTCTTGCTAAGTTTTGCAGACTGCCTCTGGTCTCGAACTTGCCATCCTCCTGCCTCCGTCTCCCAAGTCACTGGGATTACAGGCGTGTGCCACCGCGCCTGGCCCCCATTTCTTTCTTGATCTTCCTTTTCTTCTCTTCTCTTCTTTCTTTCTTTCCTTTTCTTCTTTCTCTCTCTCATTCTTTTTCTCTCATTTTCTCTCCTCTCTCGAGTTCTTTCTCTTTCTCTGTTTTCCCCTTATGAAAGACTCGTTCCTTCCTTCCTGTCCGCCCCACCCCAATTCATTTTTCCCTCTCTCCTTTCCTTCCTGGGCTTCCTCCACAGACTTTCCTGGGGTCCAAAGCCAGCCTGCACCACCTACTTCCTTTGCAACCTTTGGCCAGGTGACCTTACCCCGCCGAGCCCCAGTTTTCCCACCGATAGACTCTGGGTAACCATCATTCCCCTCCCAGCATGGATTGGAATAACGTGGCAAGTGGAAGCGCCTCTGCAGGCGCCAGGGGCGCAGAGGCTCCCAGGAAAGGGAGGCTGGGGAGGCCTCCACTCACGAACGAACAGCTGCCCGGCCCTCGGGCTCCAAGCTCTGGGTCAGGCTGAGACGAGAAGGTCCAGCTCGTGGGGCCCCCGTTCCGAGGTGGGAGCGCAGACAAGGCAGAAAGGGTGCAGGGACCCGCAAATACAGCGTGGCTCCGGGGAGGGGGTTCTTAGTGTGGAGGCTGAACGAGGCGGAGGCCAAGCGCTCTGGGCAGGGCCGTGTTGCCGCGACAGGGAGCGTGGGGCTTCGGGGGCGTCTCGAGGGTGATGGCTTCGAGCCCGGGAGCGGGGGAGACAGGATCCTGTCTACTCTTTACAAATGTCCTCCTTGGGGAGGGTGGTGGGGGCGGGGGGCGTCAGCGAGGGGGCGCAGGCCCCGCAGGAGAGGCTGGGGTCCCAGAGGAAACTCCATTCCCGCGGAGGCTGCGCACGGCTCGAGGTGAGCAGAGTTGGGGGCGCAGGCCGTGGGGCTGGCGGGAGCCCGGGGGTGGGGGGCATTCAGCTGACGGCTTGATGACGTCACCTATGGGGGGGCCACTGCGGAGCCGGGGAGCGGAGGGGCAGCCGCTGGCACGCAGGCATCCGGCCGGGAGAACTCTGCGCCCCTTTCCTCTCTCTGTCTCTCTGTCTCTGTCTCTCTTCCCTTGACTCTGGCTAGATGGACCTTGCCCAATCTTTCTCTCTCCTCTCTTTCTCTCTCCTTTCCATCTTCCCCTTCTCTTTTCTTCCTCCTCTCCTCCTCTCCCCCTCCTCTTCCTCCTTTTTTCTCCTCCTCTACCACCTCCTCCCCCCTCCTCCTCCTTCTTTTTCCCTTCCTCCCCCTCCTCCTCTTCTTCTTCTACCTCCTCCTCCTCTTCCTCCTCTTTCCCCCTCTCTCTGGCTCTCTCCCTCCCCTCTCTGTCTCTCACTGGCCTGCTGTGTCACCCTCTCTAGCTCTGGGCCTGCGCTCTCTCTCTGGCTCTCTCCCTGTTCATCTTTACCTTTGCTTTGTTTCCGTCTTCTTTTCTTCCCCTTTTCTCCATCTTTCTCCTGGTCTGTTTCCCCTTTGTCGGTGTTTCTATGTTTTTGTCTCTCTCTCTGATTTCTTTTTTCCTTTTTTCTTTTCTTTGCATTCTTTTTTCTTTTTTATTACTAGGGGTTGAACCCAGGGCCTCGAAATACTCTGCAAGTGCTCTACCACTGGGCTGCACCCCAGCCCCCTTTTTATTTTTTACCTTGTGACAGGGTCTTGCTAGGTTGCACTGGCTGCCTCTGGCCTCGACCTCGAGATCCTCCGGCCTCCACCTCTAGAGCTGTTGGGATGACAGGTGCAGGCCACCTCTGATTTCTGCCTCCCGCTCTCCCTCGTGTCCCTCCAGCTCCGTCTCCTTCTGTCTGCGTTCTGTCTCCCCGAGGCAGGAAGACCGCTGGGGGGTGGGGCAGCTCTGAGAGGGAAGGTGGAGGGTGGGAGGTGCCTGGCTGTTCAGGGCTCAGGGCTGTGACTGAGGTGGGATGGTCAGTGCTGGAGGGAGGGGCCAGTGCTGGGGACGAGGCCTGGGCAGCTGAAGGAGGGGAGACAGGGCTGGGTGGGACCTTTGCTCCAATCCTGTGGCCCCACCTGGGTCCTGTCCTGCCCAGGGCCAGACAAAAGTGACCCAGTATTATTAGGGCATGGAGTGGCAGCCCACTCCAGAAACAATCAGCCATCGGAGACCCTAGGAATAGCAGAGAAGCACTGACATAGTGCTGGACAGGGCACAGTATCGGGAGTGTTTTGTTCGGCTGTACCTTGGGTTGCTATGAGTTGGACCTGACTTGACAGCACCAAACGCCACCACCAACTGCTAGAATATAACTCCACAAGGACCCAACATCTCTGTCAAGGACTCCATCATATTCCTGGTGCCCCTGGCACATAGTGTTTGATTATTAAATATCACTGACTGACCAAATGTCCCCAAGTAAAGAAAACTCAGTGCCCTCAGGAACAATTAATTCATAGCCATAGAAACAATTTTGAAACTGTCATGGAGTTTTACACTGATAAAGAGATGGGCCCTGGGACCCAGATTATCATGGTTTAAAATCTCTGTTCGCCATTCATGAGCTAGGCGCTATCGGCTAGGGCACCACATCTCTCTGTGCCTCTGTTTCTCATCTGTGAAATGTGGATAATGATAATGCTTGCCGTTTGTAACATTGGGAGCATTCAGTAGCTATCAAGCTTGGAACTCTGCCTGGTACTTAGGAAGCGTTTCATAAATGTTCATTTTTATCGTTAGGATTAGTACAGTTTTGCAAATATCTGAAGCAATGTATTTCAAAATGTGATGCAGAACCATTCATAGGGAATTTAAGGTGGAGAAGTTCCAGACAGACAGAAGACTGAGCCACACCTTGGAGGATGCAGAGAGTCTTCACCTTGATTTCACCACGAACGCCAGAAAATACACCTCGTGGAATCCATCCCAAACCCAAGTCTGGCCTCCCACACTGGGCTTCACACAGCCACCTGCCAATTTGCTGATTAAAAGAAAGTGCTAGCCAGGTGTGGTGGTGCCCACCTGTGATCACCTCGATTTGGGAGGTCGAGGCAGGAGGATCACAGGTTTGAGGCCAGCAGCAGCCTGAATAATTTAGTGAGATCTTGATTCAAGATAAAAAAATTAAAACTGGGCTAGGGGTAGAGCACTTGCAAAGTATGTGCCAGGCCCTGGGTTCAATCCCCAAATACAAATAAATAGATAAAAAACAAAAGAAAGAAAAATAAAAAGAAGGTTATCTTCCTAAGGGGAAGGCTGAGAAGGCCTTTGTTTCTATTTTCTTTCTGAAAGGGGTGAGGAGCCCCTTCTGGCTTCTGGGTCCATGAAAAGCTCTGTGTTATTTGCTGGCCCTCTGGCTGTGGGGTAGGACCCACTCCAGTGCCCTAGGCTTCCTGCGTGCTGCAGACACATCTGGCCTGCTTCATGCCTTCAGGACATTTTCGTCGTCGTTGTTGTTTTAATTGGTCATCAACACTGAAAGTTCAGGTGGTGTCCATGCCTGTCATCCCAGCGACTCGTGCGGTGGAGGCAGGAGGATGGCAAGTTTGAGGCCAGAGGGTAACTTAGCGAGATTGTCTCAAGATTTAAAAATAAAAGTTGGCTGAGGGTGCAGCCCCCTGGGAGAGCACTTGCCAAGTACGCGAGAGGCTCCGGGTTCAACCCCCAGCACCACCATCATCACCAACTAAAAGTGTTCAGGTGGTTTTGAGCAGGTCTTGAAAGGCCTCCACCTGGGTCCTCAGTGTGCTGACGCCCCCTGGTGGCCACATCCATCAGTAGCAGCCTCTGAGTGGCCACTGCCTGGGGAGGTCCTGCCATTTCTTTCTTTCATTTGCTTTTCCTGCCTGACGCTTTTGACCCCAACAGACTGAGCGTGGGGATGTGGTGGAGAAGACAGTGGGGACAGATAAAGAGAGATGTGGGCATGGAGAAGTCAGAGGGAAACAAAGTCACAAACCAACAACAGAAATGGGGGTCCTCATCATAATGATCGTCAGTGGCCATCCTCTTTGCTGTTGTTAGGTGCCCTCGAGTCGGTGTCCGATTCTTAGCGACCCAATGTGCAACAGGTGAAACAGTACTGTCGGTGCTTCTCTGCTGTTCATAGGGTTTTCAATGGCGGATTGTTTTTTGGGAGTGGGCTGCCGGGTCCGTCTCCCAAGCCTACAGCACCTGGTGTTCCCAGGCGATCTCCCATCCAGGTACTAACCAGGCCCGACCCTGCTTAGCTTCCAAGATCTGACGCCACAGTGGTAGGGCTGCAGGCCAGGCCTCTTACTGAGTGCTTCTTTTGTTAACCGGTATATTCAGGGGTCTTCACAGATGCTCATTGATTTAATTTCTCAACATCCCACGCGGCAGAACTACTGTCACCCCAGGAGGAGGGGGCGCAGACGCCCCAGGGCTGCGGGTGGGCGGCGCGAGGAGGAGCTGGGTGAGGAATTCCCGAGCTCAGCCAAGTTCGCCTCCGCTGCGCTGCGCTGCACCGCCACCTGGTGGAGCCGGAGGGACGCGCAGGCAGGGAAGGAGGCTGTAGGCCCCAGGTTCCCGGGGTGTGGTCACCCTCGGACTCAGCACCCTGCTGGGCCCCGGAAACAGGGGTGGGGGGCGCTGCCACCCGAGCCTCCCACTGAGTCCCGACGGTGAGTCTCCCAGATATAAAGGGAGGGGTCCCAGCGTGACTGAGGGTAGGGAACCTCTTCTGGCCTCCATCCAGGCTCTGATCGGATGCGTGAAGAGTGCCTTAGGGGTGCTGTGAGGTTTCCAGGGCGGCCTGGGCTACACAGCAAAGTCCTGTCTCAAACAAAACAAAATAAAACACCAGAAAAACAACAACAACAGCAACAACAACAACAAACAAAACCAATCAACCAACCAAACAAATCCCCAAATA
The DNA here is from genome assembly GCA_007922755.1 of Pedetes capensis. NCBI lineage: Eukaryota > Metazoa > Chordata > Mammalia > Rodentia > Pedetidae > Pedetes > Pedetes capensis. The sequence continues at coordinate 69,903 of VMDO01005069.1, forward strand.
AAACAGAAAGCTATCTTATCACATGCTATTGAATGGATGAATTTGGAGGACATTATGCTAAATGAAATAGCCCAGTAACAGAAAGGTAAATACACGATTTCACTTATATGAGGTATCTTTGGTAGGGAAATTCATAGGAACAGAAAGCAGGGTAGTGGTTGTCAGAGACTGGCGTGGAAGGGTGAGGGGAATGGCAAGTTGTTTAATGGATACAGAGTTTCAGTTTTGCAAGATGGAAAGGCTCTGGACTTTTTTTGGGCAACAGTATCAACACACGTAACACCACTGAACCACACACTTAAAAATGGATGAGATGGCAAATATTTTTAGTCACAATTTGAAGATGTTTTTAAAGGACCCCTGGGTACCTAGGTTGTTTACAAAGTTTGTGAAACATCCTTTAGCCCATTGCATGAGTCATAAAACAATGACTAAGTGTGAAAACTAGTTATGACTCCCTTAATTGTTAGCAGTAGAGGTAAATGACACAGCCCCACTGCTTCCCTGGCTTATTTCTTAAGGCTCATTGTCTGAAAAAGCTGTAAAAACTCAGGAGAAGCTCCTAATTGTCTACTGTCCTGGAGGAATATGTTTTGCTAGAGTGGTTTCTTGGCAGATTTTGTCCTTCTCTCCCTCCCTCATTCCTTCTCTCTTTTTTCTTACTTACTTTCTTTCTTTCTCTCTTTCTTTCTTTCATCTTTCTTCTCTTTCTTTATCTTTCTTTCTTTCATCTTTCTTCTCTTTCTTCCTTTCTTTCTTTCATCTTTCTTTTCTCCCTTTTTCTCTTTCTTTCTTTCTTTCTTTTCTTTCTTTCCTTTTCTTTCTTCTTTCCTTTCTTTCACCCAGGCTGGCCTCAAACTTGCAATTCTCCTGCCTCAGCCTCCTGATTGCTGGGATTATAGGCATGTGCCAGCATGCCTGGCTAGTTTGACAGCTTTTCTTGAAGCCCAAGTCCCAATACACAGCTTTGTTGAGTATTATGTTCCTTCACGCTTGAAGCAACCTCACAAGGCTGTGCTATTATTCTTGCTGTTTCACGGATGTCTACATATGGTAAAGTGAGGGTTAGAAGCTTGGTGCACTGGCTTGAAGGCTCCAAGCCCTGCTCCTTTGCTTCCCTGCTACTGTGCAGCACACACACAAAAATGTCAACACTGGGTTCCTCTGGGTAGAGACCTCACCAGGCAGTTTTATTTCCTTCATTTGTTGTACTTCTGTGTTTCTCAGAGCAACTTAAAGTTGATGAGGTAATATTCCTTATAGAAGAATTCCAGACCATAAACACAAAAGATTTTGTTGTTGTTGTTGTTGTTGTTGTTGTTGTTGTTAGGTGCTGTTGAGTCGGTGTCTGACTCATAGCAACCCTCATAGGGTTTTCAAAAATCACTATTTTGCAATCTCTAATAAAATAATGGGGCTGGGGTTTAACTCAGTTGGTAGAGCGCTGCTCTGTGGTCTCTGAAGACCCAGGTTTGATCCCCAGCCCTGCAAAAATGGGAGAGGGATGTGGAATCCGCTCCTGAAGCAATCCTGAAACAATCAGCCATTGAAAACCCTAGGAGGGTCGTTATGAGTTGGACCCCACTCAATGGCACCTAACAACAACAGCAACAGCAGCAGCAGCAGCACCACCACCACCAACAATAGTTTTAGCCTGCATTGTGGCGTCCGATCCCATCAGATCTCAGAAGCTAAGCAGGGTTGGACCTGGTTAGTACTTGGATGGGAGACCACCTGGGAACACCAGGTACTGTAGGCTTGAGAAAAGGCCCCGGCAACCCACTCCCAAAAACACAATCAGCCATTGAAAATCCTATGAGTAGCAGAGAAGCACTGACAATAGTGTTTCACCTGTTGTACATAGGGTCATTATGAGTTGGACACCAACTTGACGGCACCTAAAATAATGCCCTCGTGTCTGTCAGCTTGTTGTGCTGTGGGGGCTGAATATTGTTGTAATGCTGAAGAGTATGCCATTGATATTTCAGATACTAGCAGGGCCACTATGACAGGTTTCAGCTGAGCTTCCAGACTAAGATAGACTAGGGAGAAGGACCTGGCAGCCCACTTCTGAAACAATCAGCCATTGAAAACCCTATGAATAGCAGAGAAACACCATCAAATATAGTGCCATAAAATGAGTCCCCCTGGTTGGAATCCATCAAAGGAATGACTGGAGAAGAGTTTTCTCCTCAAAGTGGAGTCAACCTTAATGACGGTAATGGAGTAAAGCCTCCGGGTCATCCATTTTCTGATGTGTCACAACTCAAGCGAGAAAAAATACAGTGCCTGCAACAACAGGTTCAAATGTAAGAAAAGATTGTGTGCATGGCACAGTATCAGGTTGTCGGACTTGATTCAACAGCATCTAAAAAAAAACAAAAAAACAAAAATGTTTGCTGTCACTATTATTATTGCCACTGCTGTTATTATTTGCAAAATGACATAAAAACAGAAATGACTCATATTTGCTAGGAGTTTCTGCCAAGCATGGCTATGGATGTCACACCAGAGTCAAGTCATTCGATTGAATCCCAGCAAATACTTCAAGATCAGATACCATCTCTGAGTTCATGCTATAGATGAGGAAACTGAGGCTCAAGAAATTAGGCCCTTTTGTCAGTGACACAACTTCTGATTGTTGAGAATTCCCAGCACAAAGCCGGGCGTGGCAACGCACACCTGTAATCTCAGCATTCAGAGGCTGAGTCAGGAGGATCAACGTGACTTCAGTGCCACCCTGCTCTGCACGGTGAGTTCCAGGACAGCCTGGGCCACGCAGCTGGACCCTGCCCCAAATTCTCAGCACAGACACGGGTGGAGAGGATGGCGTGGTGAGCTCACACACATCCACCCTCCGGCTTCAACAGTGACCGGCTGGCCACCATTGGTGGCTCATCTAGTTAGTGGGGGAGCCTCGGGTGGAGCTCACATCTACCTGGCTGACTCTGGATCCTGGGAACCCTGCCCCTCCCTCTCTCTTACGGTTTTCTTTTCTCTTCCCCCGGTGGCTCTCTTCTCCATCTCTCTGGTTCTGCCAGGCCCTTCTGCATCTCTACCCCACCCCCTGCACCTCCCTTGGCTTCCTCGTGTCTGTATCTTTCTCTGGTTCCCTTGGACCCACCCCTTAGAATCCGCACCTGAGGGTGGGGGGAGTGTGTGGTCCTGATGGGGCGGGGGATATGGGGTTGCTCTGGGAGTGGTGGGCAGGGGCTGGGAGTCAGCCTAGCCTTAAGGAAGGAGGGGAGGGGAGGGTGTTGCTGGATCACCCAGGCTCAGGAAGTGGCCAGGGTGTGTTGCTCGAAACACGTCCTCAGCTGGAGGTCAACGAGAGCCCGGAAGGACGAGTTACAGACATGAGGACCCACGGTGGGACCTCTGGGATGATTGGGATGAGGAGTTGAGGTGAGCAGGCAAGCAGAGAGGCTGAGACCATCCCCCTCCAGACGAGGCGGCACTCAGCGCTCAGCGTTGGGCTCAGACCGTCTCAGCCAGGCGGCCCCAGAAGGTGGTAGCTAAGGGGAAGGGACAGAGCCAGACAGAGCCCCACCAGGCGAGCTGGGACGATGACCCGGCTCGCCTTCCCACACCTGTCTTTGTTTCCCTCTAAAAACAGACTTTAAGAAGTTTAAGTATTCTGCCAGTAGAAAGAATGGACAATAAACCTTCGTGTGCCCATCACCAGCTTCAGCAATTACTAACTCACGGCCAGTGACGCCTCATTTATACACACACCCAACCCAACACACCCACGTGGGTAATTTAGAAGCAGCTCAACCCTATTTTATTTCTTAAGTAAACACTTGAATAGGTGTCCCTTAAAGACAGCCGTTTTAATAAACACGACCGCAACACCGCTATCACACCAAAAAATGAACAACCATTCCTCAATGCTGCCAGACATGCAGTTAGTGGTCAGATTCGCTTGATTGCTTGGAACATTTTTTGTTACATTCCTATAATTTTAGAAATATTATTGGAATCCGGATCCAAGCAAGCTCTGTTGGATACATTTGGTTGATGTGTCTACACCACTTTTATTCTATAGCTTCATCGTACAATATGGTGGTCACTCACCATATGTGGCTCGTGGGGACTTGAAGTGTGGCTGATCTTACAGACGGGTGTGCTGTAGATGTAAAATGCACCAGACTTCAAAGACTCGGCATAAAAATGTAAATGGTCTCACTAATAGTTTTATTTTGATCACGAGTTTGCTGTGGTTTGGATGCTTAGTTCCACGCCCCTGGCACAATTGGCAGGCAGTGGAACCTTGAAGAGATGGAGTTCAATGGAAGGTCTTTAGGTTGTTGGGAAATGCCCTTGAAGGGGATATTGGGACCCCAGCCCCTTATTCTCCCTCATTTGTGTCCTGGCCATGAGGTGAATGAAACCGCCACACCCTGCCACCATGTGTCCTGCCTCACCACAGACCGACCAATCGCAGGCCGAATCCTGCAAAACTGTGACCCCAAATCAACCTTTCCTCTTTATAAGCTGATTAGCTCAAGTGTTGTTATAGTAACGGAAAGCTGACTAGCACACAGTTGAAATGATGATGCTCCATATGTACTGGGTTCAACAACATATATTTATTAAAATTAATTGTATCCGCTTCTTTTTTCTTCTTAAAATGTGCTACTAGAGGAGGTTGGAAAACACACTGAGGTGCTGGGAAGGTGGGGAGACTGGAGGGAGCCTTGAAGCTCGGTGCCTTCATCTCTTCCATTTGTCTGCTCCTGGGTTCCTCACAGGAAAACAGAAGTGTTATGTGGGACCTTCGGGGAGGCTACTTAAGGGCTGAGGAGGAGCCCTTGGGACCGTTCCTTCCTTTCTCCTCCATACTACCTCAAACTGGGCTGTGCTCCAGAGCTCTTGCAGCCATTTTGGGCCAAGCAGCGACCCTG
>VMDO01005069.1:93495-116650 GCA_007922755.1 Pedetes capensis
TCTCTCTGTGCCCCTCTCCCCCCACCCCTCTCCCCTGTGTTAGGATCCTTGTTTTTCTCCCTGAGTGCCTGAGTCCCTGTTCCCCACTCTCCATCTTTCTGTGTCGGCATCTTGATGTTTAGCTGTCCGTGGCCATCCTTTTGCCATGGTTCTGAAGGCGCTGTTTGCCACATCTGCCTTAGGATTCTCAAGCTTTTCATTTTCCTGTCCCTCCTTCCTGTTTTGTCACTTTATAGCTCTTTGCAGTGTGATTGAGGTACAATAATCTGCCCTCCAGCCCTTCAAGTGTACAGTTGGATAGTTCTCTCTCCTCTCTCTCTCTCTCTCTCTCTCCCTCTCTCTCTCCCTCTCTCTCGGAAACACATCTGTCTCCTCCAGAACGTTCCTACTTTCCTGGGGCCCTCCTGCACGTGTCTGTGGTTCTGCTAAACTTTCTCTGCACCTGTTTCTCTCCTTGTGTCTTTTCCTCTGTGTTTCTGTCCTTTGCTTCTTTTTCCCCATGACTCTGGCTCTTCTCGACATCTGAGTCTATATCATTCTGTTGTCTGTGTCACAGCCTCTCTCTCTCTCTCTCTCTCTCTCTCTCTCTCACTGGATCTGAATATCGATGTCTCTATGTAATCATTTCTGTGTCTCTGGCTCCCTCCTCCTGTGTTTTGGGCAGGGGAGACTGGGGCCATTTGCAAAGCTAGGCGTGGGTGACAGGGTTGGGCAGGGCACCGTTGATGGAAAAAGAGGCCAAGAGCCAAGATAAGGGGAGGGCAGCTCCCAGCCCGTTGAGAAATGGAACGTGGGGTGGGGAGCCCGTGAGGCGGCCTCTCCCTGCCCGGTCCTGTCTGCACTGGGGCAGCATCTCCTGACCTCTTCTCGGTTCCGGTTCTTCTTCTTCTCTGTCCCCAGGTCTCTGTCCCCACGAGGAGGTAAGATCCAAACGTTCATCTCCCAGTGCCAGACACAGGTCTGTCGGGAACAAAACGACAAGGCGCAGAGATACTGTCCTCCGGGGCTTCTCTCCCCTGAGGGCAGGGACTGAGCATCTTGCTCACGTCTGTGACCCAGCACCTGTCAAATGGCAGGTTTTAGAGCCCCGAGGCTCTGGGGATTAGTGTACAGAAAACAAAACGAAACAAACCTATTCTGAGATTTATTTTGATCCTGAGGATTGATATTTCATGCATTAAAGTGATAAAACTAGCAACTTATTTATTTCTTGGTATTTTTCCCCCGTTTCCATGGTCTTTTAATTTCAGCCTATACCTATAAATCTGTCCAGTTGTAGGTATGCTAGTTTTTTTTTTTTTTTTTTGAGACAGAGTCTCACCATGTAGCCCAGGTTGGCCTTGAATCATGATCCTCCTGCCTCAGCCTCCTGTGTGCTGGGGTTACAGGTGTGTGCCACCTGGCCCAGTAATTCTACATATATCCTAAAAGTCACCTTTGTGGGGTTTTTCCAATAACATTTGGTCTCATTTACAAGCTAAGCTAATTAAATGCCTTGAGACACTTTAAATGACATTTCTAAAACCAACACATTCAGATTCTGCTGGAAGTTCTTCAATTTTTGGGCCAAACTTTCCGAGCATTTCAGTAAGCTTGTCATCCAGGGGTGCATGCCACACTTATAAATATGATCAACTTTGTGTTCTTTCAAATACCCCGGTACTGGGTATAAGCCAGGTATAAGTCCAACTTGGAAATCATAGATCAGGGCTGGGGATGTAGCTCAGTGGCAGAGGGCTTGCTGAAGATGTGCAAGACCTGACTTCCATCCCAACCACCACAAAAACAAAACAAGACAGGACAAAAAATAAAAATAAAAAATAAAAACCAATGAAAATACAGATCAACATCACAGATCTTAAGGTACAGTCAGAGGCTGGCCCTACACTAGGGAAAATTCCCTTAGTCATAAACCCGGCGCGGTGGCGCATACCTGTAATCCCAGCAGTTTGGGAGGTGGAGGCGGGAGGATCGCAAGTTTGAGACCACAGGCAGTCTGCGTAACTTAGACCCTGTCTCAAAAAGTAAAAAAAAAAAAAAAAAAAGGGCTGGGGGCACAGCTCAGCGGTCCAGCACTTGCAGAGCATGCAAGTGCGAGACCTTGGGTTCAACCCCCAGTACAGAAAAAAAAAAAAAAAATTCCCTTAGTCATAAAAGCACCTTGAATACCAACTGTGCAGGGACTGCACCTCAAGAGCAATTCATGCTAAGGGGCAGGCTTTAAACATTTCCAGCCTAATGCTAAGGCCTGTCAAAGCTGAAATAAGACTGTAGTGTGGACGCACAGTGAGGAATCCAAGCTGTAACATCAGCTCTCTGGCTTTTTTTTCTTTCTTTCCAGTACTGGGGGTTGAATCCAGGACCTCCCACGTTCCAGGCAAGCGCTCCACCGCTGAACTGCACCCCAGGATCCCTTCTACTTTTGATTTTGAGGTGAGGTCTTGCTAAATTGCCCAGGCTGCCTCTGGCCTCGAACTTGAGATCCTCCTGCCTCAGCCTCCAGAGTCACTGTGATGCCAGGCATGTGCCACCATGTCTGAGCCTTCTGGCATTTAAATTCTGGTTTGGACACCTCCAGCTGGGAGAATTTGGCTACACCATGGACCCGCTCTGTGCCTCAGTCTCCTTGTCTGCAAAATGGGAACAATAATGGTAGCTATTCATCACCAGTTTGCTGTGATGATCAAATGAGCTAATTTGTGCAGAACACTTAGGATAGTTGGTGTGTACTAATAAGTGTCTGTTTGTTTTACAGTACTCTGGAGGTGGAATCCAGGGCCTGGCGCATACTCTGCAAGCGCTCTGCCACTGAGCTGCATCTTCAGTTTGTCTTTTATTTTTTGTCTAGAGACAGGGTCTCTCTAAAGTTATGCAGGCTGCTTCTGGCCTCGAACCTGCGATCCTCCTGCCTCCGCCTCCTGAGATGCTGGGATGACAGGTGTGAGCCACCGCACCTGGCTAGCAGGGTTTAAAAGCTGTTATTGGTATTGCTGTTGTGCTCATGGTCACTGTCACTGTTCTGATTGTCCATTAAGGAAAGAATTGGGCCTGGACAGCCATTGCTTGTGCTCCCCCTGGGGACCCTGGCGGATTTCATGGCGCTATTGGCAACGCATTGCTTCTAGAGAAGGTCGTTGGAGGGACCTGGGCCACGCCACAGCTTCATACTCTCCTCTGCCAAAAAATGGCAACCACTCCCGCCCATCAGGGTCCCTTCAAAAGTGTCACGTTTCTTAGGTATTTCCTTTTCCTTTTCTCTTTCCTTCCTTCTTTCCTTCCTCCCTTCCTTTCTTTCCTTCTTCCTTCCTTTCTTTCCTTTCTTCTTCCTTCCTTCCTTTTTTCCTTCTTTGTTCCTTCTTCCCTCCTTCCTTCCCTCTTTCGGTCTCATTCTCTCTCTCTCTCTCTCTTTTTCTCTTTCCCTCCCTTCCTTCCTTCCTTCTTTCCTTCCTTCCTTTCTCTCTCTCTTTCTTTCCTTCTTTCTTTTTTTGAGGCAAGGTCTTGCTTTGTAGCCCAGGCTGGCCTCACACTTGGAATCCTCCTGCCTCAGCCTCCCAAGGGCTGGGATGTTAGGCGTGTGCCACACCGGGCTCATTTCTTTGGCTCCTAACACAAAGATCTTAATCTCTCTCTAATGCCCAGCTCTGACCCTGTCCTTTTTCTCAGAGGATCAGAATCAAGCCTAGGTTCTTCTTCGCGGCCCTCAATGACACCGTCTCTTGCTGACCTGCATCTCCAGCCTCGGCACCCATTTCTCCCACCTCAAGCCCCAGCCTCCGCTGTCCAGCGCGGATTGCGGGCGATCCCCCGCCCCAGGCTTTCCCATCTGCTGTCCCCTCTCTGTGAGCGCCCCCCTGCCCTTCTCATGTCCACTGCCTTTCTCTGCCTTCTCAGCGCCAGCTCAGCTCCGCACTTTTCTCCATGCTACATCACCCCAGACTCCTCCCCGGTCCCCAGCTCTGGGCTGTCCCCTCTGGACCACCCGCACCAGGTCCCACAGCTGCTCCTGTCCACAATCCTCCCCTGGCTCCCCGTCACCCCTGGGGGAAGTCCCAGCCTCTCCAGCTGTAGCCTGGGCTTCTCCTGGATGTAGCCCTTGCCCTCCTCTCCCCTCCCTGATTTTGCTCTACAGAGCGGCTTTAGAGGCGAGAGCCATCCCCAAGGGTGGGGGGCACGAGGTGGGTGTGAGCTGGGTGAATTCCTAGAGGGGTGGGGAAGCAAAGTGGGCTGCAAAGGAGGAGCAGGAAACCTGGGCTTCCCGGGGCTGGAGGTGGAATCACAGCATCACGCCCCATTAGTCATCAGACTCCCCCTTTATTGAGCACAGGGCAGGCCAGGCGTTGCTCTGTTCACTTGGAACCTTGTTTCCTCCCGAGAGCCACAGTCTCAGCGAAGATGCTGTTAGTACCCTAATCTTACAGGCGAGAACGTGCTGCTGTCAAGACAGGAGCTTCCCAAGGGCAGAGGGGCCGAGCTGGGGTCCCATCTCAGTGAGCCAAGCCTGGGGTCCTCATTCCGGGGAGGCAAGCCCAAGGCCGCAGTGAACAGGGAAGAAGCTGTGTGCTTGGGCCGCTGCCTTTATGAAGCATCACGGGTCAGATCTGAGCAGCAGAGGGCGGAGCGGGCTCGGGTGGGGGTTGTGTTGGGGAGAGAGATTCTGGAGCCAGCCAGGGGGTCACACACGGGCAGAGAGCTGGATGTCCCGGGCTGGGGTCACTTGGCTTGAATGGTTTTCTGGATCCAGCTGATGTATCTACAGACGCTAGTGTAGACTCCTGGCTTCTCCTTTGACCCACAGGGGACGTTGCCCCAGGACACCAGCCCCCGGAGGCGGCCTCCACACACCAGTGGGCCTCCGGAGTCACCCTGTGGGAAGAGGGAGAAGGGCAGACGTGGGGACCCACGGACAGGGATGGAGATGGGGGGAGAGGGAGAGCCAGGCACGCGGAGATGGGGGCAGGGTGGGGGATGTCTTGAGGACAGAGAGACCGGTGGACCGCCAGACACCATGAAAGTATGGACAGAAAGGTGGAGAAAGGAGTCAGGCGCCGTGGCGCACGCCTGTAACCCCAATGGCTTGGGAGGCCAAGGCAGGAGGATCGCAAGTTCGAGACCAGAGGCAGTCTGCATAACTTATCGAGACCCTGTCTCGCTAAGTAAAAAAAAAAAAATTAAAAAAAAAAATTGGGCTGAGGGTGCAGCTCAGTGGTCCAGCACTTGCAGAGCATGCAGGCGCGAGGCCCTGGGTTCAACCCACACTACCAGAAAAAAAAAAAAAAAAAAGGTGGAGAGGGGCTGAAAGAGACCTAAAGAAGTGGAGGAAGAGAGATAAGGTCACCAAGATCCAGAGAAGTATAGGAGAGAGTGAGGGAGGGAGGGAGGGAGGGAGGGAGAGAGAGAGAGAGAGAGAGAGAGAGAGAGAGAGAGAGAGGGGTCAGACAGACAGAGGAAGGAAGAGGGCAGGCAGGTAAGAGGATGAGGACTGAAGGAGTGGAGAGGCGGAGGTGCAGAGGGAGACGGAGAGAGGGAAGAGGCAGGAGACTTAGCACAGTAAGTCAGGAGGGGCAGAGGGGAGGAGGCAGAGCCCCAGAGAGAGGCGCTGGCTGGATGCTCCCCGCCTCTCGCCCTGAGCTTCTCTGGCATCCCTTTCTTCCCTTGGAAATCACCTTGTCTCACTTTTCCCTTGTGTCCCGCGTGCCCTCCCGCCTTCCCGGGTGGTCTGCGCATATCCTTCAGTGCATTAGAGATTGGGAGGGAGGGACAGCCGACAGAGAGGGACATTCAAGTAAAAGGTATTCGGGAATGGGGACAGAAGCCCCTTCTCTGGAGCTGGGGTTCCCTCTAAAGCTTGGTCATTTCCAGGGGGGACTCGTGGTGGTGGTGGGGGTCTGTTTGAGGAAGGACAGCCCCCCAGATGACACTACCAGCCTCCTTACTGGGTCTCTCTGGCTCTGGGCGCCCCTTCCCCACCCGTGTCTCTGCTGGCTGGCTGCTTCTCCGGCCTGCCCCTGACTGTGCAGCTGTGTTTTGGGGGGGGGACGGAGCCCCTTCCTCCTTTGCTGGTCTCTCTTGGTCTGTCCCTCTCTGTTCCTGCCCCGGGCTGCGCCTCGGTGCCTCACCTGGCAGGAATCCTTGCCGCGCTCCTCGTCCCCTGCGCACACCATGTTGGGGGTGATCTGGCCGGGGTAGGCGCGCTCGCAGTCCTCCTGGGGCACCAGGTGGACGTAGGCGCACTGGATGGCGTCGGGGAAGTCACCTGCCCGGGAGGGATGGACCAGCTCAACCCGGCCCGCTCGTCCCACATCCCCGGCCAATGAGCAGCCCCTTAGTGCCTGCTTCTCATTGGCTCCCCTCCTGCTGCTCGCTTCTCACACCCGTTTCCATGGTTACCTCCTCCTGACTGGTCCCACCGCTATCCTTCTTACCTCCCATTGGCCTGACTGCCTCATTGACGAGTCCTCACTTCCTATTGGCTCTCCCTTTTCTCTTAGGCCCCACCCCCACTGTCCCTCTTCCATTGGCCCCGCCTTCCTTCGGCAGCTCCCGCAGACCTCTGGGATTTTCTTCCTCTGCGGCACTGCTCCTGGGCGCTGGGGCTCCTGGGCCTTCACAACACCCTTCTTCACTATTGGTTCATTCTGACTAGTCACCAGGTCACCATTGGTCCTTCCTAACCAGCCCTGTTCTTCCCATTAGCTGTCGCTTCCTATTGGCCCGCCGTCCAATGGCCTCCTTCCTTCATTGGTCCTTTCCTAACTGAGCCCGCCTTCCTCCATGGCCTCTCATTTCCTATTGGCCGGTTAGCAGAGGTCAATTTTTTCTTTTTTATTGGCCCTTCTCTCACAGGTCTACTTCCGATGGTTCCTGCTGATCCACTGGACCCCGTTCCCTCCTCTAGTGACTCTTGTGGACTGTTGACCTGTTCCCAGTTGGTCCCTTTCCTATTAACTCTTTCTGGGGGTTGAGGGAGGAAAGACAAAGTCTCACTAAGTTGCCTCGGCCTCCAAAGGGCTGAGAGCATTCTGGCAACTCCACCCCATTTCCTCTCTCAGTTCGCACCCCTCAGCCAGTCCTACTGCGTGGTTTCTTCCGCCATTACTTCCACCTCCACTGACCCTCTTCTGCTTGCCAGTGCATCGCTTTGACCACTGGCTTCCTTCCTGGGTCTTCTCACTGGCCCTTCATTTTTGGCCGGTCTTTTCCATACGATTCACCCATCCGTTCACTCATCGGCCCAACTCTTCAATGACCCTCCTCCCCATTGCCTTTCGGCCATTGATACGCTGCCATTAGCCCACCTATCCTCGGCCCAGCGCCTCCTGCCCGCCTTCCTCTTTGTGCCTTCTCCCCTCCGCTCTTGCTCATGGCCATCGGCTCCCCTCCCCTTACTGACCATCTGCCGTCTTGCCCCAGCCCAGGATGTGGCAGCTGGTGTGGCGAGCTGAGCAGTCCCTCTCCAGGGGCAGCGGCCGGATGCGCTCCGAGAGCCTGACTGGGTGGGCCAGACGCAGCAGCATGATGTCCTGGTCGTGGCTGGCCGGGTCGTACCCAGGGTAGGCCACGGCCCGGGCCACGGAGATCTGCTCTTGCGAATACTCTCGTTGCCTCAGGTTGTGCTTCCCCAAGAAGACTTGAAGCTTCCTGGAAGGAGGCGGCTGGGCCTCAGCTGGAGCCCAGGGGCTTTGGCTGAGGTGTCAGGGAGAGCTGGGAGATCACGAATCTGCTGGCCTGCTTCTCCCCCAGCCTACCCCTGCTCAGCAGATGGCAAGTCTGGCTTTCTAGAACTCTGCCTATCTTTTTTTTTCCACTGCATTATTTGATGCAGTCAACCGTCCCTCTATGCAGGTTCTGCATCCAAAGAACCAATCATGGACTGAAAATATTGGGGGAAGAAATTGCGTCAGTGCTAAATATGCACAGACGTTCCCCCCCCTTGTTACTATTCCATATTATTAACATGTCATTTACATGATCTTAGGGATTATACGTAATCTAGAGGTTACTTAAAGTATACGGAAGGGTAGAGTTAGGTCATATGCAGATGTAACACTACTTTACATAAAGGACTTGGGCATCTGAGAATTGGGATACCCTCGGGGGTGCTGGAACAACCCCCCATGGATACTGAGGGCCCCCTGTGCTCTGTGAAATTCTGGCCAAACACACCTGGCTGTGGGACGGCCCCATTTAGGTACCAGCCGGTGCTTTGGTCGGCCCCCTGCCTGAACCCCACAGGACCCTCTCGGGGTCTCCTTGCCACCGCTCCTCCTCCAAGGTGGAGACACTCACGGTTTTTTGCAGTGGGCAGCCGTGAGCACCCACTGGGGGTGGATGAGGACGCCGCCGCACAGCAGGTGGCCCTCGGTGTAGATGGCGGCTTGGTACGGGTGTGCGTCCACCTCACAGGGGCCGCCCTGGACCACCTTGTTCTGCTCCTCCGCTCGGGCTGAGAGAGAGAGGGGCTGAGTCGGAGAGGGGCCCAGGATGTCCCGAAGGTAAGGCCTGACCAAGGCCATCCCATCCCCAACCCCTCCCCATCCTCAACCTAAGCCTCATCTTCAGTCCCACCTCCCGCCCCTTGCCATCTCTATCCCTACCTGCAAAGCCAAGCTCACCCCTATACCCTCCTCTCCACACCCACCTTCCAGACTCCCCTCCCTCCCGCATCACCCGTGCCTCAGTTCCGCAGCTTCTGCCTAATCCCAAAGCCGCCCCACCCCATGCCTTCACGTATCCTGTCTACGCCCTGAGTCCATCCACCAGCCTCCCCCAACTGCTTTCTTCCCTTCGCACCTGCAGCAACCAAAAATAGCAGCACAGCCAGCGTCTTCATGGTTGGTCCTGCACAGAGAGCCAAGCACCCCGTTATTCAGGGCCTCGGCCCCTTCCAGAGACCCTGCCCTGCTCCCTCCTCACTCTCTGCTCCCACGCTGTCCTGCCCTGCTCTCCTGCGCTTGACCTCTGCCTTCCCCTCTGGCCTCCTGGTTTCTCGCCTTCCTAACCCGTATCTTCCACGCAGGAGTCCTCAGAAGGCCAGTGCCAGAGAGACTCCACACCACATCTCAGGGGCCACTGGCTCCCACGGAGACCCCAAATAAGCCTTCCTAGTTCCGGTGGCTCTTGTTTCTCTTCCTGGAGACGAGGCGGTCAGCCTGGGAGAGCCTAGATGTGCTTCCTGTCTGTGGGGTTTCTCCTCTGCACCTGCGCTCTGGGCTCACCTGGTCACCCAGCCCCACAGCTGCAGGCTCTGGGGTGCATGCGGTCTTACCTGCGGGTGGCTAGCTGCCAAGTGGCCACAGGGCTCTTGGGTGGGGGAGAGGACAGCAGGGAAGCAGAGAGTGTCAGCAAGGCTGGTTGCTAAGGGGAGGGAAGAGGGAAAGAGGAGGCTCTGAGCAGGAAGGAGGCCACCGAGTCACAGGCCCGAGAGCCAGGCAGGTGGTGCCCAAGCCCAGGGCTGCGGGGCCAGCCACACACAGGCTGCTCTGTGCCCAGACGCTCCTGGCGCTTCCTTTTAACCCCGTCTCCTCAGGTCTCTGAGCCAGGAGGCCGCCACACCCTTTTCCTTCCAACACGGACCTCCTACATGCATTCCTGCTGCCCCCACCACTCTGCTCCTGGTGACCCCTGACCCTGCTCCAGAGAGGGCAGCGCAGGGCTCTGCGACACAGGGCCCTGGTGTTCCCAACTGTGGGAAGAGGGCACGGTCTGGGCCAGGGTCTGAGGGAGGACGGCTGGGGCCTCCACCCCAGGGTCTGGGGGAGGAGGGCTGGGGCCTCCACCACAGGGTCTGAGGGAGGAGGCTGGGCCTGGACCCTGGGTCTGAGGGAGGAGGCTGGGGCCTCAACCCCTGGGTCTGAGAGAGGAGGCTGGGCCTGGACCCTCAGGTCTAAGGGAGGAGGCTGAGATTGGACCCCTGGGTCTGAAGGAGGAGGCTAGGGCCTGGACCCTTGGGTCTGAGGGAGGAGGCTGGGCCTGGATCCCTGGGTCTGGGGGAGGAGGTTGGGTCTGGACCCCTGGGTCTGAGGGAGGAGGTTGGGGCCTGGCATCCTGAGTCTGAGGGAGGAGACTGGGTCTGGACCCCTGGGTCTGAGGGAAGAGGGCTGGGGCCTGGACCCCTGGGTCTGAGGGAGGAGGTTGGGGTCTGGACCCCTGGGTCTGAGGGAAGAGGGCTGGAGTCTGGACCCCTGGGTCTGAAGGAGGAGGCTGGGCCTGGACTCCTGGGTCTGAGGGTGGAGGGTGGGCCTGGACCCCTGGGTCTGAGGGAGGAGGGCTGGGGCCTCTATCCCTGGGTCTGAGGGAGGAGATGGGAGCTTTTCCGTTCATTTTGGACTTCTTGATCTTGAGGAGGGCACTAACTAGGGTGCAGTGCTGGCGTCCCATCCGGCAGATGGGCCGCCTGCCCTGTCTGGACACCTGTGTGAGCCCTGAGCTGCCAGTCCACCCTGCTGGGTTCAGCGGGGTGAGGTGACTCACCTCCCGTCAGGCCCTCTGTGGGTGCCGGTGACCTCCCTGTCCCCCAGAGAGCAGTGGCCAGCCGGGGAGAGTGGGAGTGTCAGCACGCGGCCCCGCCCCTGCCCCGGGCTGGGGAGCGGCCCAGGCGCTGTGGGGAAAGGGCCTGGACAATCGGCCTTTGTCCGCCCCCGGCACCCCAGTGCCATGCTCCCCGGAGCTCCATGTCTCAACCTCTCTTCCAGGCAAAGGGCGGGAGCCTCTTTCAATCGCTTCCCTTTGTCCCTGGCCGACTGACCATCCGCCCTGGGGCCCGGCCCGGATGTCTCAGAACTCTGGGCCCTTCTTGGTCCTCTGCTCCAAGTCCAGCCCCTCTGAGGACTCTGGCTCTCCCCCTGGCTGCGCGGGTGTCTCCGTCTGTCTCCAGTGGATGCTTGGCTCTCCCCTCCTCCAGTCTCTGGAGTTTTCTCATCCTGGGCTGCCTCCTCCATCTTTTTCTCTGTCTCTCTGCCCTTGTCTCTCTCCCTCTGTCTCCCTGCCCCTGCTCTCTGTCTCTATCTCTCTGCCCCCATCTCTCTGCTCTTGTCTCTCTACCCCTGTCTCTCTGCCTCTGTCTCCCTGCCCTGCCTCTCTGCCTCTCTCTGCCTGTCTCTCTCCTTCTGTTTCTCTGCCTCTGTCTCTCTCCCTCTGTCTCTCTCCTTTTGTCTCTCTGTCCCCATCTCTCTGCCCCCGTCTCTCTGCCCCTGTCTCTCTCCCTCTGTGTCTCTGCCCCCGTCTCTCTGCCCGTATCTCTCTGCCCCTGTCTATCTCCCTCTGCCTCCCTGCCTCTGTCTCTCTGCCTCTGTCTCCCCTTCTCTCCCCTCGATTCTCCCACTCTTCTTACTTCTCTTCTTCTGGGTCTCCCCTCGGTTTCCTGGGGAAATGTGTGCGGGCTGGGAGTGGACACAGGTTCCTGGGGTGCGTTGCAGGGATGGTCCATGAGGGATGGGGTAGGTAGTGCAGCGCAGGAGCATTTGAGGACTCGCTGGTGAGATTTATATTGGGAAGAACACATACAGGGACAGAAGCCAGGGTGCAGATGGCCAGGCGCTGCACGGTATGATGAGAAGTGAGGGCACCAGGAGGCTACAAAGGGACCCAGGAGGATTCGGGGAGGTGCCCTTGAACTTACATCTGGAAAATCAAGGCAGGTGCCAGTCAAGAGGAGAGGGTGAGAAAATGCTAGCACCAGTTCTGTGGGGAGTGTGAGCTGCAGGGTGCAGGGGAAGTGGCTGGGTGGAGGGATGGGAAGAGGGCCATGGCGATGAAGAAAGAAGATGGAGGCTTGCTGGGAAATCACTAGATAATGACAATCAATATGAATAATGTCTGCCTCAGCATCTGTTGACGGGGGAAGGACCTGGCAGTCCACTCCTGAAACAATCAGCCATTAAAAACCCTTATGATGGCGGAGCACTGACATAGTGCTAGGCATGGCACAGTGTTGAGAATGTTTTGTTGTTGTACATTGGGTTGCTATGACTCTACGGCACCCAACAACAACAGCAATAGCATCTGCTGGAGGCTGGCACCTCAGGTAGCCTTTTCTTCCTTGCATTAAATCTAATTGTCATCTTTGAATGCTCAATCCCTGCCACCCTAGGGTTGGAGGCTCCAGTGGCACTTAGTCTGTGCCCTCTGGGCTCTTCCCACTAAGTCCCCACTGAACTCATCATCTTAGGACCCACCTCCCTCCCTGACGCAGAGTTGAACCCCTGACAGTTCATGGATCTCTTTCAGCCCCGCTCCACCGCCTCCTCTCTGTGGGGTCCACTCCTCTCGGTCACCACCCGTGTTCCTGGCCTCAGCTTAGAGCAGCTCCTCTCCCACCTGGGCCGCCAAGCTGGACCCTCCCTGTGCTCTATGTGCCCAGGGGACTCCAGAGCCATCTCTCTGCACCTGCGCTTGCTAACCCTGCCCCGCCTCCTGCCTCTCAGAGCTCTGCCCTGTCTCCCCGTCTCCCTCAAGACAAGTTCCACCCCTCGGCCTGGGGCTGGAGGATCTTCAGCATCCAGAGAGGCACCGGCAAAGAGAAATGCGATGCCAGAGCACACGTGCGTTCGCGTTTTCCGGTAGCCATGAGAGGGTGAAGAGAGGGCTGGGGAAGTGGCTCCGTGGTAGAGCGCTTGCCAAGCCTGCACGTGGCCCTGGGTCCCACCCCCGGCACCACGTCAGTCAGTCAATCAAACAACCAATCAACCAAGCTTGCATCCTTATCACTAAAAATAAGCGTGTGTAGCAATGTGTACGGTAAATCACTTGACCTAGCCGTTCAGCTGTGTATAATACACATTAATCAAAACATCATGTTCTGCACCGTAAGTACACACAATTCTTACTTGTCCATTAAAAACAAATTTCAAGCTGGGCATGGTGGCTCAAGCCTGTGATCCTAGTGACTCAGGAGGCAGAGGCAGGAGGATCACAAGTTCAAGGCCAGAGGCAGCCTTTGTAACCTAGTGAGACCCTGATCCCCAAAATAAAAAAGGCACTGGGGGTGAAGCCCAATGACCGAGCACTTGCAAAGTATGTGCGAGGCCCTGGGTTCAAGCCTCAAGTACCACAAAAAAACAAAAAATAAACAAAAATCAAAACAAAAGAGCCAGGCGTGGTGGTGCATGCCTGTAATCCCAGCACCTGGGGAGGCAGAGGCAGGAGGATTGCAAGTTTGAGACCAGAGGCAGTCTGCATAACTTAGTGAGACCCTGTCTCAAAAAGTAAAAAAAAAAAGGGCTGGGGGTGCAGCTCAGTGGTCCAGCACTTGCAGAGCATGCAGGCGTGAGGCCCTGGGTTCAACACCCAGTACTGAAAAAAAAAAAAAAAATCAAGACAAAGCAAACCTTCAGGAAAAGAAAGAAAAAGTCCAGGCGTGGCGGCTCACCCCTGTAATCCCAACACTCAGGAGGCTGAGGCAGGAGGATCCATGCGAGTTCAAGGCTGGGTGGGGCTACACAGCAAGACCCCGTCTCACCTCCCCCTTCCCCCAAGAAAAAGAAAGAATAAAGAGACAGGAGTTTGTTCTAATATTTCATTTACCTCAAGATACTCAGAGTATTTTCACTGCAACCTGAATTTACGGGAGGGAAATGAGGAGAGGCTCCTTTGCTTTTCCTCTTTTGCCCCCCCACATCTGTCAGTTTGCCGCACTGTGGGGGCTTGTGTGTTGCGGTGAGGCTGAAAGCGGTGCCACTGGTATCTCTGATGCCAGCAGGGTTACCCGTGGTGGACAGGTTTCAGCTGAGCTTCCAGACTAAGACAGATTGTCTTAGAGAGAAGGCACTGGCGAACCACTCCCAAAACAAGTAGAGAAAGACATCGTGTTCGGGAGAGTGGCAGGTCAGCACAAAAGAGGGAACCCTCCACCAGATGGATTGACACAGTGCCTGCAACAATAGGCTTAAACATAAATAAGATCCTGTGCCTGGCACAGAATCAGCAAGTGTTTCATTCTGCTGTACATAGGGTCGCTATGAGTCAGACTTGACGGCACCTAACAAAACAACAACAACAACAACAACAACAACCACCTTTGCTTTATTTCTTGGCATGCCGCACGCTCGGAATCTGAGTCTTTTTCACCTTTGCACTTTCGCCATGTCTTGCTGGGTGCTCACAGCCCTTTGGACCATGAGGGGCCACGGGTGGAAGTGGCCACTTCCCCGCATGGTACAGCCCTGCCTGGTTCTCTGTGTGCCAGCCCAGGAGACCACGACAGATGTCCCCGAAGGACGCCACACCATCTGCCTCTGAGCCTCTGTCCGGCTCTTTTCCTCTTCACAGAATGCTGTTCCCACCACTTCTTGACAGAAGCCACTGGTCCTTCCAGTCTCAGTCTCGGCCTGAACATCACCTCCTGCTGCCAGCCTTCCCTGTGACCCACCCACTACCCCTGCCCGAACATTAGTCACGCTCCGCGGGGGTTCCCACAGCAAGTGCCTCCCTCCGGTTACCATCTGCCTCAATGTCCCTCTCCCCTTCTGGACCTGGAGCTCCTTGAGCCCAGCCACCAGGGCTGACTCATTACTCCCGGCCACAGACCTGCCCAGGACCTGGCCCCGACGAACCTTAGGAAATGTCACCGCTGATTAATGACTTCATTACGCCCACTTCCTTTTCACAGATAGGAAAACTGGGGCTCAGCGAGGAAGTCGATTGCTTCACACCAACCACCCAGGAAGTGGTAGAGCCTGAGTCGCAGCTCGCCTTCCAACGTGATGGTAGATGTGACTGTCTGTTGGTGACCCCCAGGGCTGCCTCACTGCAATACTGGGTGGACAGATGGGAGGAGATGGTGAGAGCCACATGGGGAGAGGGAGGGAGCTGTGAAATCTCTCTCAGCCCCCGGATGCCCAGCCCTGTCCCCTGGCCACCTCTGCATCCTCACTTTCCTGGTGGGAGTGGAGAAACGTCTAAGAGAGGATAAAGCCCTGGGCCCCGCCCATTGGCATGGAGCCCCTGGTGCTGCTGTTCCCGCAGGCTGTGCATGTTATTCACTGGATATTTGCCTCCAGATGGATTCTTCTGCCAAGTGTTCAATAACACGGCGTTGCGTGAAGAGACTCTGTGAGGCAGCAAGCGGGAAAAGTGCCAGAAGGCAGAAGCCACAAAACCCAGTGCTTGCGGAAGGCATAGTCTGCGCCAGATCATGGTCTGTCCTTCTTGCACAATTACATTGCTTCATCTCCACAGAGCCTGTGAAGTAAGTGCTCTTCCGCCCAATTCAAGGAACGGAACAAGGAAGTGATGCAGCCAGAGCCCACGGATGGGCTGTGGCTCGGTGGTAGCGCCTGTGCTCAGCATGCCCAAGGCCCTGAGGCTGATTCCCAGTGCATGCACGAGTGCCCGCGCGCACACTCACATGCACGCACAAAGGAAATTGCTCCAATGAGCCCCAGGTGGGATTTGAATCCAAGAACCAGGTTCCAGAACCCACCACTTTTAGCCACAACACTGTATTGTCTGCCAAAGGAAAACTGAGGGTTTTTTTTCTTTAGTACTGGGGAGTTGAACCTAAGACTTTATGCATGCAAAATATGTCCTCTACCACTGAGCTGCATCTGCAGCCCCATTTTTGTTTCTTTTAATGTTTTAGTTTGAGACAAGGTCCTGCTAAATCACACAGGCCGCTTCTAGCTTTGAACTTGTGATCTTCCTGCCTCTGCCTCCAAGGTTGTTGGGATTACAGGTGTGAGCCACTGCACCCCTACATTTTGGTCAGCTTGTAGTACTGCGGGGGCTTGAATGCTGCTGTGATGCTGAAAGCTATGCCATGGGTATCTCTGATACCAGCAGGGCCAACCATGGTGGACAGATTTCAGCTGAGCTTCCAGACTAAGACAGACTAGGGAGAAGGACCCGGTAGCCCACTCCAGAAACAATGAGCCATTGAAAACCCTATGAATAGCAGAGAAGCGCTGTCAAATATAGTGCTGGAGAATGAGCCCCCCAGGCTGGAAGGCATTCAAGAACCAACTGGGGAAGAGTAGCCTCCTCAAAGGAGAGTCAACCTTAATGGTGGGAATGGACTAAAGCCCCGGGACCTCCTTTTGCTGATGTGGCACCATTCAAAATGAGAAGAAACATAGTGGCTACAACAATGGACTAAAACACAAAGAGATGGTGTGCATGGCAGTGTTGGGTAGTGCTTCATCCTGCTGTACTGAGGGTCTTTAGGAATCAGCTCCGACTCCACAGCACCATCACTACTGTGCACAGATGAAAACATGAGGGTATTTAAGAAAATTTCAGCATGAGTTCCATTTGGAGTTGTTGGGGATTTTTAAAATAATATTTCCCAGCTAGGGTCCCTCATGACAGTTTGAGGGGCTGACCCCTAGTTGACCCCAGGGCTCATCTCACTCACTCAAAACAGCCCCTCCCATCGAGTGAGCAAAGATGGCCCCCGGCCAGCTTGACCAGCCTCAACCACCATAATTTTGATTGGCTCCCCTCACAACTGTGCAGGTAATAACTGTCTCCACTTGGCAGTTATGTCTGTTTGCTCCTTGTACCTGCCAGCTGTGTGCCCCGATTGGCTGAACCCCACCATGTGACCCTTCCAGGACCCTATAAAAGCAGGGCTCCTGGGCCCCATTTCCATCCCTGTAGCACCACCGATCCTGACTTCTCTGACCATCTCCTGAACCTCATCACCTGGACCAGCGCTCCCTACTCCAGCAAGACCATCTAGCAAGCTGGTGAGATCAAGCCCAGGGGCCCCGAAGAGCCGAAGGCATCTAGCAAGCCACGAAGAGCCCCCCAACTCCTCCCATCCTTGGGAAGGAGCCAGCACTTAAAGGGATAGAGCCTTGCTCTATAGGGGCTACCTGCTCCTTGCTCTCCATAAGGGGAGCACCCCAATAAACCTTCCCTGTTCTTCTCCAACCATCTGAAGGTCTCCCGAGGTCCTTCTTTCCCAACATCGACCACGTGTTTATGTTGAGGGTTTGGCCCTAACTTTAGCGGGGCTAGAGCCAAAACCCCAACATAAAGTCATTGCAGGTCCGTCCACCTTGAGCGGCAAACAGGGGCAGAGAGGAACTAAGTGAGCACAAACGTGCTGTTTACTTTTTAAGATTCCCACTGCATCTTGATTTGTGATGGCTTCCAGGAGAGAGGGGGAGCTGAAGGAGCTTCATGGGGACGGGCGGGAGAAACCCTGCTATGCCTCAGTGTGACATAGGTCTGGAGAGAAGGGGCTGGGCCTGGACCTTGGGTCTGAGTGAGAAAGTTGGGCCTGCACTTCAGGTCGCAGGGAGGAGGCTGGGGCCTGGGCCCCTTGGTCTGAGGGAAGAGGTTGGGCCTGGACCCCTGGGTCTGAAGGAGGAGGACTGGGGCTGGATCCCTGGGTCTGAGGGAGGAGGCTGGGCCTGGACCCTTGGGTCTGTGTGAGGAGGGCTGGGGCCTGGACCCTGGGTCTGAGGGAGGAGGAAGCAGGCCTGGGCTGTGCGTTCACCTCCTATATACAGAGGATCTGTGGCCCTAGCACCTCTGGGTGTGACGGGCTGAGAGGGGTCAGTGGAGACATGGGGGAAGATGGGGTGGGTGGAAGGATCTGGGAAGGAATTCGGGGAGAGAAACTGGAAGGGCAGGCGGAGGGCTGGGCCCGTCCCTGTCAGTGGCGTCTGAGGTGTGACTGCCCAGAGAGCTGCTGGCAGGGGGCTGGCAGGGGGCCAGGCCCTGAGTCACCGGGACCCCTCCCTCCTCCCTTCCAGGGGCCCTGCCCTGCCTGCTGCAGCCAGGCGCCCACTCTCCCGCTCCCCGTCACCCACGTCCTCCGGCCCCAGATGCTGCTCGCTCACTTTTGGCTGACCCTGGGGGACCCTGGCGTCCCCACCCCTCCTCCAGAGCTCCGTCCTCCCTCTGCTGTCACCTGGGAGGTGCTCAGAAACACAGTCCCGCTCACCACCGTGAAGTGGGCAGATCCCCTCTCCCCTCTGTCCTTTCCCCTCCCTCTCTTTGGCTCTGTGTCCTATTTTACAGATGAGGAAACTGAGATCCAGGATGGAGAGAAACACATTGCGCAGTGGGGCCAGGCTGGAAAGCACGCCTCCCTTGAGCTCTCCTTCCTCCAACCTTAGGTCCTCAGAACTCTCCCACCTGTATTTTCCAGGTTATGAAAGTGAATATCCACCTTGTTTTTGTTGTTAGGTGCCATCGAGTTGTTTCCAACTCATCGCAACCCTTACAGGGTTTCCGGTGGTTGATTGTTTCGGGATTGCCTTGGGAGGTGGATTGCCACTCCTATTTTTGTGGTGCTGGGAATCAAACTCAGGACCTCAGAGACTGCAGAGTGGTGCTCTACCAACTGAGCTAAACCCCCAGCCCATGAATATCCATAGAAAAGTAAAACCAAGGAAGACACGTCTTAAGACCACCACCAGAGGCAGCTTGGTATATATCTTTTCAGATTTTATTCTGGAAATATTCCATTTTCCATGGCGAGGCTCACATACATTTTTTATAGCTTCCTTTTCCCATTGAACTCCCCACAGCACAAACACACCCGTGTAACACTAAAATTCTGCCTACATATTATTTTCAATTGCTTTATAATCTCCTTGGAGAAACCAACCTATTGTTTAAACAGCCACTACTTTAAATCACGCCTGGTGTCTCCACCTTTTGCTGCAGCAAATAATGCGATGAACTCAAGTCTTGCTCCACACTTTGTATTTTTATTTATTTATTTTTTTTTAGTACTCTCTAGAATTAGAAATATCAGGTCCAAGGCAGTGAATAAGGGTCTCATTTCACGTTGCAGCCACTAACCACAGAGACTGGATGAATTTACATCCCCCGTGTCTGAGAGGGCTGCTGCCACAGCATCTTCCCCAGCACTGAGGTGTTTTTGTTTTCTTGATTTGGCTTTGTCTTTGCTGTTCTGATTGGTTTACAAACGCGGCATCTTGTTGAGGCTTCACAAGGTGGGAGGAGACGCTGAGTCAGGTGTGCCCTGTCGGTCATCGCTATCCTTATTTCTGTTAATTTTCTGCTCAAGGACGTGGCTACCTCACTCCTGGCGGCGCACTAGCGGTTCATCTTCATGGTGGTGTTTATCCACTGGACATACTTGCAGACTTGCGTGTAGACGCCTGGGTCATTGGGCTGGCCACAAGGGTAGGTTCCCCAGGACACGATTCCTTGCAGAGAATCTTTGCACACTAACGGCCCCCCGGAGTCGCCCTGGGGGAGACAAAGCAGCAGGGGATTAAGTTTGGATTCTGAGCAAAGCCACTGGCCTGGAGTCACACATTCCTCACTTCCGTCTTTGTCCCGCCAGGCCATGGACTTCCACCCTGGCCAATGAGCAGAGAGACTCATTGTTTCTCAGAGCCAATGGGAGAGCAGGAATTAGCACTGTAGCCGGCTGGACAGAACAGGTTCTCTGAAGACATTGGCTTGAGCCCAGGCCAATGGAACGGCTCCCAGGGAAGGGGGCGGGGCCTGCGGAGGTTCCCGCACCCTTTACTCTTGAATAAAGTCCACTGATTCAGGGCCACGCACCAAGCCACCTGGAGGAGCATTTTCTCCAGGAGGCGGAAGCATGCCCCACTTGTGCAGTAAAGGGGCACAAGGTAGTTTTGGAAACCAAAGGCAGGAGCTGTTACATCATTTACAAGGCTCCGGGGAAAATGAAAATGCTTGCCTCCGTGTCCAAAACTCACTAAGGATTTCAGGACAGACAGCAACAGGAGTGAGTTAAAAACAAACAAACAAACAAACAAACAAACAAAAAACAAAAAAACATGGGATTATAAGAATCGGTCGTGGCAGAGCCTGCACATTCACGAAGCTGGCCCTCCCCAGCTGAGGGTGGAATGCAGGTTCTCCAGAACCGGCACCTGCTTCCATCCCTCGATCCCTAACTCACACCATTGCACATTCCCTGAGAGCTCAGTGGGCAGGGCTGGGGGAGGGAGGGGGAAGAGGAGGGAGGGAGGGCGGGAGGAAGAGCAAAAAGAGGAGGGTAACAACAGATGAGGGAAAAGGGGCCAGGAGGAGGAGGAGAGACGGTTCTTTCCCCAGGACCCAGGGCCAGGGTCAGGCAAGTCAGGCCTCAACATCAGAAAGAAGATCTCCATAACCACAATAAATCATACTTCAAAACTCAAATGTAACTGAGAAGCAAACAGAAAACAAATGCCCGGCTGCGGGGGGCCTCACATTGCAGGTGTTGGTCTTGGAGTTGGGGACGCCAGCACACAGCATGGTTTTCCCGAGGAGGTCCTTGTAAACCTTCTTGCAGTCCTGGGAGGAGATGAGCTGGACATTGGTGCACATGAGACTTGCTGGGAAGGTCACTGTGGGGAGAGCAGGTGTCAGAGCCATTGGAAGGGGACAGGAGGGGCTGATCCCCGAGGGACTGGGGTCTGGACCCCTGAGTCTGAGGGAGGAGGCTGGGCCTGGACCCCTGGGTCTGAAGGAGGAGGGTTGGCTCTGGACCCCTGGGTCTGAGGGAGGAGGCTGGGCCTGGACCCCTGGGTCTAAGGGAGGAGGCTGGCTCTGGACCAAGGGTCTGAGGGAGGAGGCTGGGCCTGGACCCCTGGGTCTGAAGGAGGTGGCTGGGTCTCAACCCCTGGGTCTGAAGGAGGAGGGTGGCCCTGGTGCCCAGCTCCCCTCGGAGCCTCACCCTCAGGGCTGGTGATGGTTCCCCACCCAGAGACAATACACGAGGTGCCGGGCGGCTCGCAGCGGGAGGACAGGTTCACTTTCCGCACTGTGGATGACATCCTGGCCGGGCGGCTGAGCTTCACAAGCATGAGGTCGTTGACGTGGGTCTTCGTGGAGTAGCCAGGATGGCGGAACGACCGGGTGGCCCTGATCCTCTGGGCCCTGGGGTCACCTATCTTGTCACTGCCCAAATGCACGTTGTACTGACTGGGGAATGAAGGGACATTGAGAGACTACGACTGAGGGAGGGGGACAGAGAACCAGAGAGAGGAGGACAGAGACCCAGAGAGAGAGGGATGGAGACCCAGAGAGAGAGGGATGGAGACCCAGAGAGAGAGGGACAGAGACCCAGAGAGAGAGGGATGGAGACCCAGAGAGAGAGGGACAGAGACCCAGAGAGAGAGAGGGGGACAGAGACCCGGGGGGGGGATAGAGACCCAGAGAGAGAGAGAGAGAGATCCAGAGAGAGAGGGGGACAGACACCCAGTTGGTGGGCGGCGCCCGAAGCCGCGCAGGCCGCCCAGGCAGCACCTACCCCATCTTGCAGTGGGCGGCTGTGAGCACCCAGAGCTTGTCCACCAGCACCCCACCACAGTGTAGCTGGTTGCCTTGGAGCAGGGCCACCTGCCACGGGTGGGCGCCTTCCTCACAGGGCTCGCCATCGATGATCCTGTCCCCGTCCCTGTTGCCCCCGTCTGGGTGGAGACACAGAGAGGTATTGGGTGAGCACTGTGGGAGGCTGAGCGGGGGGGCCAGGGATTCACAGAGTCGGGGACGGAGGGGGAGACTTGAGGCTTCGGTGGACACCGGCGCAGAGAGGGCAGGGGGGCTGCACGTGGCCCAGGGCTGCAGCCTCACCTTCCTGGGAGGAGGGCCTGCCCTGGGGAGGGTCTTGGAGCTGGGCTGCAGAGACATCAGGAAAGCCCCTGTCCTCCTGTCCAGCGACACCCAGGGTGAAGGACAGCAGCAGAATTAGCAGGGGTGGGAGGGAGCGACCCGCCATGGTGAGGCTCAGCCTGCAGGCGCTGCGGGTGAGGACAGGATGGGCCTGGACTGCTGCAGCTGGGGAGGGAGAGAGTTGAGGAGGTGAGCAGTCCAGGTCCCACACCCGGGGGTTCAGGCCAACTTCTCCCCCTCAACTGAAGGTCCAGGCCCAGCCTCCTCCCTCAGACCCAAGGGTCCAGGCCCAGCCCCCCTCCCTCAGACCCACGAGTCCAGAATCCAGCCCTCCTCCTTTAGATGTAGGGGTCCAGGCCCAGCCCTCCTCCCTCAGACCCAGGGGTCCAGGCCCAGCCTCCTCCCTCAGACCCAAGAATCCAGGTCCTACCCTCCTCCCTCAGATGCAGGAATCCCGGCCCCTGCCTCCTGGTGCCCCAGGAATGTAGGCGCCCACTCCTCTCCTGCCCTTGGAACCCCTAGTTCTGGGTCTTGGCTTTCCCAGTAGGGGTCCCCAGATCACCTACCTGCAGCCACTGCCTGGAGCAGGAGCTGGGTGCCCCGTGCACCCTGTGGGTTAGGCCCCTTCTCCCCGGGAGCGGCGGGCTGCTCTCCGGGGCCTGGGATGGGAGCCGGTTTCCACAGCCCTGCTGGGCGGTCCTATTATACCTCCCCCGCGCCCGCCCCCAGCGCCCCGGGGCGCGGGCGGGCCGGCTCCGGCTGGGTTGCCCTGCGTTCGCGGTTGGTTATCTGGGACGCCCGGGGGCCCGGGGGCCGGGGAGCGGGTGATACCAAGCTGCCCGCCCTCCTCCCTCCCTCCCGCAGCTGAAGCTGGCGGGCGGCACCCGGCTGCCAGCTCGCTGGGGCACATTCTGGGTCCCTCACGGTGGCCCGCGGAGGAGGGGCCGGACGCACTGGCCCGCGGCTGGGGGTGATTCAAGGTCTTCTCTCCTGTGGCCATTCCACCCCGCTCGGTGGCTTATACCCCACATGCTAGGCTGCGGGAAATTGTACATGGGGTCCCATCGTGCCTTTGAGCCCGTGCTCATTCCCAGCCCTGACACAGAAGAATAAACAGGAAAGACAATGCTTTCCTTAACTCCACCCCCTGAATGCTTACTGTTATCAGTTTAGTCTACATCCATATATATATATATATGATGTTATTGCTAGGTGCCATCGAGTCGGTATCCGACTCATAGAGACCTTGCGCACAGCAGGCAAAACACTATTGTCAGTGCTTTTCTGCTGTTCACAGGGTTTTCAATGGCAGATTGATGTTTGGGAGTGGGTTGCCCAGTCCGTCTCCCAAGCCTACAGCACCTGCTGTTCCCAGGCGGTCTCCCATCCAAGTGCTAACCAGGCCAGACCCTGCTTAGCTTCCAAGATCTGATGGGATCGGATGCCACAGGGCTACAGCTGTATATATATATATATATATATATATATATATATATATATATATATATATATATATATATATATATATATATATATATATATATATATATATATATATATATATATATATATATATATATATATATATATATATATATAT
>VMDO01005070.1:0-116272 GCA_007922755.1 Pedetes capensis
AGCTGAGGCTCGGAGTCAACACTAAAGCACAAAGGCCTGGTATCCTTTCCTGAACATGAACACCCCAAGGGATTCCCCAGTTTCAGAGCTTAGTGGGATGGGCTGAGCCCTCTGTGATAGCTGTGTCTACCCGATTCTGCCTGCCTTACTCCCTTAAGAGATGTTGATCCTCAGCAGATTTGCTGTGGGAAAATCCCTATCTCACAATATGTTTCTCAGAGAACCTGATCTAAAATAAGCAAAAATAACAGTAAATAATAGCAGTAACAGTAAGTAATAACAATGACAAAAATAAAGTGACACTTTATTGTGGTTGTTAGGTGCTGGGCCAGTTGGGTCGGACTCATAGCAACCCTATGTACAACAGAATGAAACACTCCCCAATACTGTGCCATGCCTGGCGCTATGTCAGTGCTTCTCTGCTACTTATAGAATTTTCAATGGGTGATTTTTTCAGGAGTTGTCTACCAGGTCCCTCTCCCATTTTTTGCTGTGCTGGGGGTTGAATGTAGTGCCTCAGAGAGCGCAGAGCAGCACTCTACCAAGCTAACCCCCAACCCCGAAGTGACACTAGCAAACACGTACCCTTCTTATGTGCCAGGAACTGCCATACGGCTCTGCTTATGTACACACATAGGTAAACACATTTGCTTTGGCTGCAAAGAGGTTGTGAATGAGACCCATGGCCTCTGAGTACTATCGTGTGGAGAACAGAGAAAGAACAGCAACCAATGGAAGTGAGTGGGAGGGTAGTAGGGCCTCCTACCTAGAGGTAACAGGTGAGTAGGGACGGAAAGAAGCAGGTAAGCTAGAGTAGTTAGTTCTTGCTGTTTTTCAGGAAGTGAGGCATAAGAGTAGTGTGGGTGACCCCAAGACATCAGTACAGCCTTTAGGAGCCAACTTGGGGAAACAGGTTGGGCGTAACAGGCAGTGTGACCTCTTTTCCTCAGATGGGGCCTAGGCAGAGTTAGTGATTTGGCAAGGAAGCTTCTGGTGGTTCCCTGTTCTCTACTACTGCGGCTGCTCACTGACTTCCTCCACATCTTTCTCCAACGTGTTGATCTCCCAAAGATCTTTGGGACTGTTTTCGTCTTCTTCGGCTGTTGGACATTTGTTGACGGTCCCCGAAGTTTTACGTCTGCGTCCGAAGACAGGAATTGCGCCACGTTCCCTGGGAGGCCGGGGGGGCGGAAGCGGAAGTAGGGACCACAGCCCCGGCGGCCAGGCGGTGAGGAACGGAAGCGGAAGTGGCGGCGGCGCCGGCCTGGCCTGGCCTGGCTGAGGGGAGGCGGCGGGCGGGCGCGATGGCGGAGGCCGGGCCACAGGCGCCGCCGCCCCCGGGCACCCCAAGCCGGCACGAGAAGAGCCTGGGACTTCTCACCACCAAGTTCGTGTCGCTTCTGCAGGAGGCCAAGGACGGCGTGCTTGACCTCAAGCTGGTGCGGCCCGGGCTAAGGGGCGACAGGATGAATGGTGGACCAGGCCTGTGCCTGTAGCGGGGAACCCCCGCGGCAGCCCGGCTGAGTCCTCGGAGAGCCGGCCGCCATTGGTGGGCTTTCTCCCAGGAGAGAGGCCAGGGGCCGTTTCATTCATTTGACTGAGGCCATTGAGCGTCGGCTAGGTGCCACGCTCGGGGTTGCAGGTGCTGGCCCTCGTGGCTCTCCTTGGCTGGCAGGAGGAAAATAGCATCACAACATCAGTTCACGACTGTGTCAGATCTCTTCCCATCCTGCGGTCCTGAGAGCACCCCCGCGCAAATGTCAGGGTCGCTGGGGGTATACATAAGAGTGGGGTCGAGCATTTTCTATTCTGTTTTGTCTCTCAGGCAGCTGACACTCTAGCTGTGCGCCAGAAGCGGCGGATTTATGACATTACCAACGTGCTGGAAGGTATTGGACTGATTGAGAAGAAATCCAAGAACAGCATCCAGTGGAAGTAAGTGGGAATATTTGGGGATATTTGGGGAGGTAGTAGGGTCTCCTGTCTAGAGGCAACGGGGGGATAGGGGGAAGAGTGCAGGAGAGAGCAGGGACTGTGGGACCTGAGTTCTTGACATTCCCTCTCACCCTCACTCCCTGGGCTCAGGGGTGTGGGGCCAGGCTGCAATACCCGGGAGATTGCTGACAAACTGATAGAGCTCAAGGCAGAGATCGAGTTGCTGCAGCAGCGGGAGCAAGAACTTGACCAGCACAAGGTGTGGGTGCAGCAGAGCATCCGGAACGTCACAGAGGACGTGCAGAACAGCTGATATCCTGGTGGTCCCTGCTCCGGGATAGTGGGCAAGGGGCCCTCTGGTCCAGCTGGGTTGGCTCCCTGTTGTCCTGGGCCCAGTCCCTCTTAGGAGGATTGTCCTACAGCCCCTGGCCAGGTCGTAGCCTCTGACTCCCTCTTCAGAGCCCCTCCTCTTCCAATCGTAGCCTGTATGATTCCTCCCTGCGTGGGCCCTGGGCCCTGGAACTTTCCCCTGAGGGCTTGTGTGTCAGACCTCTACTAAAAAGTTGGGTCTCTTTTATGGTCTGCCATCTGACACCATAGACAGGGCATCAGCCATTTTCCTTAACCCCCACACCTTGGCCTACGTGACTCATGAGGACATCTGCAGATGCTTTGCTGGTGAGCAGAGGCTGGGTAGGGGGTTTCGGGGTGGGACTGGGCTGAGCCATAGCACCCAAGGAGAGTTCCACCTCTTAAGAGGATTCCTAGGGCCTGCCCAAAGAGAAACCAGGCAGAAAAGTCTTCAGTTTGAGAGTCACTGGGACTCTGTGGAGGCCATTTATCCTGAGCGGGTGTAGGAATCTTGGGTTGGGTCCCTGGGTTTGCCTTCATCAGCATTTGACCTCTGGTTTGGCTTCTTGGGCAGTGATAAAGGCACACAGGTAAGAGAGAGTATCTGTGTCTGTATGTGTGGGCAAGCTTATGTGCTTGGACGTAGAGGGTAGTGGTGTCCACTTCCAACTTTGTAGCTAATTCAGATGCATTGTGGGTACAGGAGCTGTTTCTTCTCCACCCTGTATCCTCACACTGATCCTAGGAAAGGGACATTGGCCTTGGCCAGAACTCTTGTCCTAGGGATGAGTATCATCCATCATTTGAGAAGTGAGGTACCCATGGCCGGTGATTTCTCACCTCAAAAATGTGTTTGAGCTGGATGGGGTGGCTCATGCTTATAATTCCAGCTACTCGGTAGGCGGAGGCAGGAGGGTTGCAAGTTCAAAGCCAGAGGCAGCCTGTGTAACTCAGCAGCGAGACCCTGTTTCAAGATAAAAAATAAAACATGGGCTAGGGTACAGCCTAGTGGTAGAGCACTTGCAAAGTATGTGCAAGGCCCTGGGTTCAAACCTCTAGTACCACTGGGGGCGGGAAAAAAAAGGTGTTTAAGCCCAGATTTCTTGTTTACTGAGCTTGGACTCCCAGGGAGAGAAGAACTTTAGCCTGCCCCAGTTGTGGGGATGCTGGAGACCTACTGTCTATTCCCGTTAGAGACTGTGATCTCTTCCCTTGCTTCAAGGGGCAGGTACCTCCATTCTCAGCTCAGATTGAGCCATGGGCTATGATCCATTCTCCTGTCATTCTAGGAGACACCCTTCTGGCCATCCGAGCCCCATCAGGCACCAGCCTGGAGGTGCCCATCCCAGAGGTGGGTGCTCAGCCAAGGCAGGCGGTGTCAGCTGAGGGCGGGTGCTGGCTGTGGAGCCTGATAAGTCTCGGGTGGGGCAGGTAGGGGGACGCCTGGGGTTTGGGGTTATCTAGGAGGATGGGCAGCTTGGGTGGGAGAGGACACTGTGTCCCTTGGTCAGGCAGGAGCCATGACTGCTTGCAATTCTACCTGTCCCTCATCCCCTACCACTCACCTCCAGGGTCTCAATGGGCAGAAGAAGTACCAAATTCACCTGAAGAGTATGAGTGGCCCCATCGAGGTGCTGCTGGTGAACAAGGAGGCATGGAGTTCACCACCGGTAGCTGTGCCTGTGCCACCCCCCGAGGACCTGCTTCAGAGTCCACCTGCTGTCTCTACCCCTCCACCTCTGCCCAAGCCCACCTTAGCCCAGCCCCAGGAAGCCTCACGTCCAAGCAGTCCCCAGCTAACTACCCCCACCCCTGTTCCTGGCAGCACTGAAGTCCCAGGGGTGGCCGGCCCAGTGGCTGAGATCACAGGTGAGGGACAAGGAGTAGCTGGTGGTGGGTTATCTTCTGGAGCCCCAGGGGTATTACCTGTATTGTAGGGTGCCATGTTCAGAGTTTGAAGAGACTGTCAGGGTTGGTCCCTACCCAGCCTCCCATTCTGTGGCAGCGAATGTGCCCTTTTTAACAGGGAAGCTCTGGGTGAGTGAAGGGGCTTTAGTGGTGGCAGTTTCTCCAAGATCTGCCATTGTCTCACATGCCCTGGCAGCCCTTCTTGGACCCATGTTATCTATGAGTCTTCCTCCTCAGGCCTTGTGCGCCTGTCACATTCAGTGACTCGTTTCTAGGTTATCCTTTCTAGAATGACCAGCAGTGCCCAGGTTTCTTTAGGTCTGGGTACCAAAACCATGGTCATCCTGACCGTGGGCTCTAGCCCAGCCAGGCTCAATGATCTGCCATCTGCTCCCATGTGATGGGCTTGGGGAATGTGTTTGCAGTGAGTGGTGGCCCTGGAACTGAGAGCAAGGACAGTGGTGAGCTCAGTTCACTCACACTGGGCCCAACAGCTTTGGACACCCGGCCACTTCAGTCTTCTGCCCTGCTGGACAGCAGCAGCAGCAGCAGCAGCAGCAGCAGCAGTAGCAGCAGCACTAACAGTTCATCAGGACCCAACCCTTCTACCTCCTTTGAGCCCATCAAGGTGGACCCCACAGGTGGTGAGTACCTGCCCCGCCCTGAGGGAGCAACAAAGAGAGTACGGCCTCGACCCAGTCCTGGGTCCTACACGGCATGGGGTTGGAACCCAGCTGCCCTGCCAGCCCTTTCCTGACACCACAGCTCTCTTGCCAGCCAGAGCAGGGTGCCTGCGCTAACATGGCGCTCCTGAGCTTCTCTCTGGCCCTGCCTGCTACCCCTCGGAACACTACCTCCTCTGTGTCCCCTTCTCACCTTTCATCTCCTCTCTACATCTAGACCCCTTGAAAAAGTAATCCCTGCTCCATTCCATGTCTCAGTCTCGTAGTCACCCTAGGAGTCACCCTGGCAGGACCTTCTTGATGACATGACAAACCCAGCAGGCTTCTAAGGGGCTAGGGTCTGGTGCTCTCTTGCTCCCTGGTAGTGTTTTTTTCTCCTTTGGCATTAATGAGGTCAGCTCTTGGCTCTTCTTTCTCACTGGCTGCTTCTTCTCCATCTTTCCCTGTCGCTTCCTTAAACATGGGTGCTTCCCATGGCTCTGTCCCATTTCACCCCTGGGGAGGGCCCCAGCTCTGGGGAGATGAATCCTCAGCCTCTACCTAATCCATCTTCTGCATCTCAGTGAACACTTCATGCCATATGCCCTCAACCAAACTCACTTTCCTCCCAAAATTTGCCTTTCCACTTTTGTGGACACTCTCCCCCTGGCCCTAGTCATCCAGGCTTGACACCAGGGCATCACTCCAGTTGTTTCTTCCTCTGCTGCTTACCCCACATTGGCTAAGTGAAGTCTGTCACAGATGCCTCCTCTCCCTCTCACATCCTCAGCACTCAGGATGACAGCCATCTTAATTCTAGATTTGTCAGCATCCTCTTTGCCCTTACTGACAGAATGATCTTTCTGAAATGCAAACCCAACTAGCGTTTCTCAGTTTATAAATGTACCTTTGTGGCTGGGGTTATAACTATGATGAGTGATTGCTAACCACATGTGAGGCCTGGGTTCAGTCCCCAGCACCAAAAAACAAAGTAACAACAAAGAAACTCACCTTCAGTGGTTCCCTAAGCCCTGCTGGAAGAACAATCCAAGCCCCTAAGCCTGGCATATGACGTCCTTCATGGTTTTCTCTGGTTTCCATTTTCCTTTGTCCCATATGTGTCCTCCCAGTCAGAGATTCACAGTAGTTTCGTCACCCTATGGCACTTTTCCCTTATCAAAGTGTCTTCTCCGTCTCTGCCAGGTGGCTTGGCACAGAGCAGGTGCTCAGCATGGGTGAGAATGGGTAGTGCATCCTCCTGCAGACAGAGTGTGCACCCCCGGCCCAGAAAGGGATGGAGTCTGCTGCCCTTCTGCAGCGCCTCTGAGTTAAGAAGGCTGTGATAGACCTTTGGTACCTGGGCTCAGCACTGAGGAATGTAGGTCAGCAGAGGAGACCCACAGAACCCCAGCTATGCTGGGAGCAGGGTCTATATTTCCTCAGCTGTGTGGAGCCCCAGGCCCAGGGGGAGGGGAGGATCTGAGGAAGGTGGAAGCTGGAGTGGGACCAGGCAGGACCTCTCCCTTGAGTTTGGGTTCCTTGTCTTTCAGTTCTGGAACTCCCCAAAGAGCTGTCAGAAATCTTCGATCCCACACGAGGTAGGCTGCATTCCTCCCCAGAGCCAGAAGTGAGGGCTGAGGCTCGCTGAGTGCTGTGTGCTGTGGCTGGTTTCTTGCCCTTCTGGGGACCATATGTTTGTGCTTGGTATCCTGGGGAAAGGGAAAAACTCCTGATGGGTGTGTGGAGTCCCATTCAGGGGCTTTGGTGGGTGGAGAGATGGGAACCCCAATGTACATGTATTCTTTCCGTTCTCAGAGTGCATGAGCTCAGAGCTGCTGGAGGAGTTGATGACCTCAGAAGGTGGGTGGCCCTGGAAGGTGGGGGTGGCTGTGGGCAGGAGGTTGGGTGGCAGCTGAGTAGGGCCTTGGCCCAGGGCCTCAGCCTAGTGTTCTCTGCAGTGTTTGCTCCCCTCCTCCGTCTTTCCCCGCCCCCTGGAGACCACGATTACATCTACAACCTGGATGAGAGTGAAGGTGTCTGTGATCTCTTTGATGTGCCTGTTCTCAACCTCTGACTGAACGGGACGTGCCATGTGTGGCTGAGACCCAGACTGTCTGAGCTGGGGGCCACCTGGTGACTTCCCTTACCCTACTCCCCTACACAGCTTGAGAACCACAGACTCCAGGTTTCCCCAGCCTTCCCTGCTGCAGTTCTGGCCACTCCTCTCTCCTGCCCTGGCACTTGTACTGGGTTAGCGCAGCAGGGGAAGAGGTTCAGCCCCTCCACTTGGAGCCAAAGTGTTTGCATCTCCATTTGTGGAGCCTTCCCCAGCCCAGGCTCAGTTGCCACCCAGTGGTACAGACCCAGCATCACCCCCAGTAAGGCAACTGGCCTGGCCCACTGCCCTGCTTCTGCCAGCCCCTCCCCCTGGGAGTGAAGTGTAGGGTGGAGCTGGGTGCCTACCAGCCACTACCCTACCCTGCCTTCTCCACCATTCACCCTACAGCTCTGGAGCTGTCATGTATCCCCCTTCTACTGGGCCCTGAGCCCTGGGAACCTGCAGGTGGCTGTGGGAGTGCTGAGAAGGACCTGGGGTCTCTAGATAGGAGTCTGGTGGGTTGGTCCCTGAGGATTGGCCCATATACCCCCCTTTGTTTCCATTTATCCATTTACCCTCATTTAGAGCCATTTGCAGAGATTTAGAAAGATTTACAGTAATGAATGGATTCCTATATAAAGATTATTTTTATACTTTTTGCAGCAAAAGGAAATTGTAATATTTGTACAGTGCCCAAGTGAATAAAGACCATGCCTAAGGCTATCTCTGATCTAGTTCTTTGGGGCCCCTCCCTGGGACTATGCTGGATTACTGGCGGGACTGGGTGGGTCACCTTGCTGGAATGGGAGGTGTGGCGGTGATAGGCAGTCTGCCCTCCCTGCCCCCACCTGCCGCACCTTGGTGTGGGGCGGGGCCACCTCTGCAGGGCGGGCCAGGGCAGGCTCCATCCTACCCTCCTGCCCCCGGACTCCAACCCGGAACTAGCCTGGCTCCCTTGGGAAGGCCGCAGCGCCCGGCCTGAGTTCGGAGTGCGGGCCAACCGTGCCAGGTCGCAGACAAGGGGATGCCCTCCTAGCCTCCAAGGGCCCCAGACCAAGTGTGCCCTTGGCGGGAGGTGGCACAGTCCGCGGGAAGTTCAGACGGTCACAGCCGGCTGGACCATGGCGCGCCCGCGGAACGTGGTGAAGATTGCCGTCCAGATGCATGGCGCCATCCCGCAGCTCATCCAGCTGGACCAGGTCACCCTCCTGTGTGGCATCCATTCACCCCGCCACCCACCTGTGGGTCATTCCATTTCCCTCGGGCAGCCCACCCTACTCCCTCAGGTCCCCCCCGCAACCCCTCCTCAGTGCCGCTGGCTCTGTGAATGACAGCTCCACTTGCAGGCAAAGCCCCTGGCCACTGTGCTGAAGGAGGTGTGCGACGCGTGAGTGCGGCGGGCCTGGCGAAGGTGGGGGAGGGGCAGGCGGGAGGAGGTGCCCCTACCTGCATCCTTGAGCTCCGCGTCCTGCAGGTGGAGCTTGACTCACTCGGAGTGCTATGCCCTGCAGTTTGCTGACGGGCACAGGAGATACATCACCGAGAATGTGAGTCCTCTCCCCAGCCCCGCACTCCACCCTGTGCCCCTGTAACCCACCTGGCTCTGATTCTGCAGACTTCTTTCACAGATCCCCAAGTCCCTCACAGACCGACCCAGTTCAGCACTCCTCATAACCCTCCTTGACTTCATGCTCCTCTCTGCTGTTTCCTCCAGAACCGTGTGGAGATCAAGAACGGCAGCATCCTGTGCCTCAGCACCGCCCCAGTAATCCCCTTCTTGGCCCGCCCTCTCTTGCCCTGTCCCTTTGCTGCCCCTCCAGAGTCTGGAGCTGGAGGCCCCAGCCCATCGATGCCCCACCTAGTGGACAGCCAAGTCCCCACATTTCCAGTTCCTGTCCTAAACTCTCGCCAGCTTCCTCATCTCCACTCTGCTCCTGCCCTTGCCAGGACCTGGAGGCTGAGCAGCTGTTGAGTGGGCTGCAGAATGCGAGTCGTGAAGGGCGTCGGGAAGCCCTAAGGCACCTCGTCTCCCTGGCCTCGGACATGACCTTTGCCCAGGAGGTCATCAGCCGTGATGGGCTTCAGAGACTAGGCACCATCATTGAGGATGGGGATGAGTGAGCACAGGGCTGTGGTGGTTGGGGGACATGGTGGGGCTTAGGGATCCTCGTCTGGTCCTGCTTAGCCCCAGATGTCCCTCAGTCTAGGGGAGGTGCTGGCCTTTGGACTGAGGGCCTTCTTGGAGCTCATGGAGCACGGCATGGTGTCCTGGGAGACGCTCAGCATCCCCTTTGTCAGGAAGGTGGGTGGGCTTTTCTAGGGGCAGTGGGTGGGCAGTGCTAGGATCTGGCCTTCTGTGGTGGTGAGCTGGTGCCATCTCCTACCCGTCTTACAGGTGGTGTGCTATGTGAACATGAACCTGATGGATGCCTCTGTGCAGCCCCTGGCCCTCAGGCTGCTGGAGAGTGTGACCCTGAGCAGTCCTGCCCTGGGCCAGCTGGTGAAGAGTGAGGTGCCACTGGATAGGCTGCTGGTGCACCTGCAGGTGTAAGCCTCTGGGCTGGGGCACAGTTGGAGAAGCAGAGCTGGACCCTGGTGGCACAGCTGAGCCTGCCCTCTCTTGCCATAGGGTGAACCAGGAACTACAGACCAAGGCCATGGCACTGTTGACGGCCTTACTCCAGGGGGCCACCCCTGAGGAACGGAAGGTGAGTGGCCACCTAGTAGCTGGACAGGGAGCAGCAGCTGGTGGGCACTGTGCCCCAGCCCAGGGCTAAATCATCCACATCCCCTTCCCACCCACCACAGCACATGCTTGACTACCTATGGCAGAGGAACCTTCGCCAGTTCATCTATAAGGTAAGAAGGACTGGGCCAGGGAGACCCCTCTGCTGGCAGTGAGTTACATCCATGACCTGCCTGTTTTCCAGAACATCATCCATAGTGCGGCACCACTGGGTGACGAGATGGCTCATCACTTGTATGTGCTGCAGGCCCTTACGCTGGGGCTGCTGGAGCCACGCATGAGGACACCACTCGACCCCTACAGCCAGGTGTGTGTCTTGGCTGGGAGAGGCTGGGGGTGGCTTGGAGCTTGGCCTTGAATCTGTGATCTTGACATCGACAATGACCCCAGGAACAGCGGGAGCAGCTGCAGGCCCTGCGCCAGGCTGCCTTCGAGCCAGAAGGAGAGTCCCTGAGCACAGGTCTGAGCACTGACCGCCGCCGTTCCCTCTGTGCTCGAGAGTTCCGCAAACTAGGCTTCTCTGTGAGTGACCCTACCCAGATCCCAACACCAGCTCCTACCCAGCCCCGACCCAGGCTGTGGTTGTTCCAGCGCTGAGATGCCTGTGCTTCCACCCCCAGAACAGCAACCCAGCGCAGGACCTGGAGCGCGTGCCCCCTGGCCTGCTAGCCCTGGACAATATGCTCTACTTCTCCAGACACGCGCCCAGCGTGTACAGCCGCGTCAGTGACAGGGTGGGGCAGGGGTTGGGGGCAGCAGAGCCCCTGTGGGCTTAGCTGAGACTCTGGCCCCATTCTCTGCTCCCACCACCCCAGTTCGTGCTGGAGAACAGCAGCCGGGAGGACAAGCATGAGTGCCCCTTCGCCCGGAGCAGCATCCAGCTGACGGTGCTGCTGTGTGAGCTGCTCCACATCGGGGAGCCTTGTGAGTGCCACTGGGCCTAGCATGTCTGGGGACGGGGGACGGAAGGGCAGAGAGGGCCAGGGGCTGCACATACTTTCTCCCTGAGCCCCTCCTGCCCCCCCGCTCCAGGTTCCGAGACGGCCCAGGACTTCTCACCCATGTTCTTCAGCCAAGACCAGAGCTTCCACGAGCTCTTCTGCGTGGCCATCCAGCTGCTGAATAAGACCTGGAAGGAAATGCGGGCGACACAGGAGGATTTTGACAAGGTGAGTGGGGGTGGGAGCTGGGAGGCCAGGGCAGGGATCTGTTCTGGGAAGGGGCCTGAAGCTTAGGTTCTGAGCCGAGCATGGGGTGGCCCCAGGTCATGCAGGTGGTGCGGGAGCAGCTGGCCCGCACGCTGGCCCTGAAGCCTACCTCCCTGGAGCTCTTCCGGACCAAAGTGAATGCGCTTACCTATGGCGAGGTGCTGCGGCTGCGGCAGACAGAGCGACTGCACCAGGAGGGCACGCTGGCCCCTCCCATACTGTGAGTTAGTGGGGAGGGGTCCCTAGTGCCAGATGCCACCTTTTCAGGTGCCCTGTGGACCATGCCCCAGATGAGCCCTGGTCAGTGACTCCCACTTCCCACCCAGGGAGCTGCGGGAGAAACTGAAGCCAGAGCTCATGGACCTGATCCGCCAGCAGCGCTTGCTCCGCCTCTGTGAGGGGACCCTCTTCCGCAAGATCAGCAGCCGGAGGCGCCAGGGTCTCTGAGTGGACCGAGGAGGGGTGGGGGTTGGCGGGGTTGGGGCCAGGGCCCCTCGCATCATTCTTCCCCTCCTCTTTCTCCACACAGACAAGCTGTGGTTCTGCTGCCTGTCTCCCAACCACAAGGTGCTGCAGTACGGGGATGTGGAGGAGGGCGCCTGCCAGCGCACCCCAGAGAGCCTGCCTGAGCAGCGTAA
This sequence comes from Pedetes capensis, assembly GCA_007922755.1. Classification (NCBI taxonomy): domain Eukaryota; kingdom Metazoa; phylum Chordata; class Mammalia; order Rodentia; family Pedetidae; genus Pedetes; species Pedetes capensis. The sequence continues at coordinate 11,547 of VMDO01005070.1, forward strand.
GGAGAGCAGGGCAGGGCCGAGGGTCCAGCACCTGCTATCCCCAGAGACCCCATGCCCCGGGGCTTCCTGGGGCCCCAGTCAGCCCAGTCTTCTTCCTACAGTCCCTGTGGCTGACATCAGGGCACTCCTGATGGGCAAGGACTGCCCCCACGTCCGGGAGAAGGGCTCCGGGAAGCAGAACAAGGTGAGCGTGGTGGGGTCAGGAGCTACTTCCTGCCTGCCCCTGCTTGCCTGTTCCCTGATCAGTGCCCCTGCTCCCTGCTTCCCTAGGACCTCTATGAATTAGCTTTCTCTGTCAGCTATGAGCGTGGGGAGGAGGAGGCATACCTCAACTTCATTGCTCCCTCCAAACGGGACGTGAGTGTCTGGGCCGGGCTGAGTCGGGCAGATAGACAGGGGGCGCAGACAGGCAGGCCCTCACGGAGCTGGCCATCCGTCCCCAGTTCCACCTGTGGACAGATGGGCTGAGCGCCTTGCTGGGCAGCGCTATGGGCAGTGAGCAGACCCGGCTGGACCTGGAGCAGCTTCTGACCATGGAGACCAAGCTGCGGTTGTTGGAGCTGGAGAATGTGCCCATCCCTGAGCGGCCACCACCTGTGCCTCCACCCCCCACCAACTTCAACTTCTGCTATGATTGTAGCATTGCTGAACCTTGACAGTGAGGTAGGCCAAGGGCCACTGCTGCCACTGCTGCCACAGCTGCAGTAGCCACAGAAGGTAGAGAAGCTCAGGTACCCTGACCAGCTGAGGCTGCAGCAGAAATAAAGACTGCTTAGCTCTTAGGTGTGTGTCAAGCCCGCTTTGAACCTCATGGGTCAAGCCTGTGACAGACACAGACAAGACAGTCATCCCCTTTAGTCTTCAGACTTAGCTAGTGAATGAGGTACGGCATCAGGCAGGACCACAGACTTGGGTGGCTACATCTGGGTGGTTGGCATTCTAGGGGGGTGGGGACAGGAGGGTACTGTTGCCCTTCTCCAAGTGAGTCCTCAGCCTCCTTCAGTCCTGGGCCTGCAGAGAGGGATGGCTTGTCATCTGGGGATACCAGAAAAGGGAGAGGCTGGAGTGCCAGCTAGCTGAGGGACAAGTAGCATGGCAGGAAGCAATGCTCCAAATGGATGCCTTCCTGGGAAGCATTAGCAGCGGCCTTGTCTGAAAGCCATGTTTCCAGAAGGCTCTGACAGTCTCCCTCAGCCCTACTTGGCCCTGCCCACTTTCTGGAGGCCTCTGGTGAGAGGCGTGAGGGGAGAGACGTGAAGTGGGGTCCTACTTTCTGCTGAAGGGCAGAAATTGACAAGCTCCCAATTCCAAAGGGCACCCCAGGCTGGTGGGGAAGCATCTGGAAAGATCTGGACAAGAGGCGATTCTGTGCAGGAAGCCATGCATTCGGATTAAAACCTAACTTAGGAGTATGGCTGAAGTGGGGGCCACAGACAGGCCAGAGCCCCTGAGGGCAGAGGCAGTGAAGAATGTTGGTGACCACAGTCTCCAAGCCCCTGAGGCAAAAAAGAGCAAGCTAGGGGACACACAGGGCAGGCTGAAAGCTGCCACCACCCTGACTTCCTTCTCCATGCCACTCCTCTTTCCCAATGCCTCCTCAAATATCGTGTTTAACAGTGTTAGCTGGCAATGCTTTCCCTTGAGAAATGATAAACCGGCTCCTCGGAACACTTGCTCTCCCTTCCCCCAGCTACCCTGCACATCCTTGGGCAGCCAGTGTTCAGAGACTCCCCAGCACACTTACAACAGTCTGCTGTCGGGTTCCAGGGGGAAATGGGGGTCAGAGACCCCCAATGCAGTTAGTGTGCCAATACTGCCCATTCTTGTCAATGTCTCCAGTGTCTTGTCCATTCCACCACCATCCTGGCAACAATCTCCTGACTTCTAGCCTCTAGTCTCGGTCCCCTGACCATCTTAACACCTGCTACTCCACCTGCTTTCTCAGTTGTACACTGGATTTGATTCCATACTCACACACACGTCCAGTATTCTTCAGTGTCTCTCCCTTATTGTCCATGAACTAACAGTCAAGGTTACCATGATGGAGTACTGAGTTGAGCCAGATGGGTTGCAGGCATTCTGTGGTTTAGCCCTTCCAACTGTGTGCCTATGGCCTTCAAAGTTCTTGGTGTGTGGTCCAAGCTGGCATCCTACCTGCACCCCATCAGGGCCAACATGTACCCCCCCACCCCCCACCCCAGCACTGGCTTGCCCATATTCAGCCCCATAGTCCCTTCTGTTTTTCATTGCCCTGATTCCTTCCTTGACCCTCCAAGATTATTCATGCTCTGGGCTCCTGGTCCTAGGTGCTTGTTTATTCACACACCTTGCATCCTGGACTTTCCCTGCCTGTTGGCTTATTTGCCTCCCAGTTGGTCTGGGGACTAGAAGAACATTGGTACCTCTGAATCCCCACATGAAGCAAAGTGCCTGCAGGCACTCAGAGAGCACTAGCTAGCTGCTGCTTGAACTGATGACCAGAGACAGTATGGGGACACACAGAGGGCCAGCTGGACAGACTTTCTTGGAGCTGCTGTTGAGAAGTCATTGGCACTATTTAGAAGTTCAGACTAGATCACCTGTAATGACCCTCCTACCTAGAGATGGGGTCCTATTTTTTTCCTTTTTTCCCCCTCCCTTCTCAAGAGAGCAACATTGAATCAGCCATCATTAGTCAGTTGGTGCTGAGGACCAGGGCCTTTGCTGTGGGCCATGCTCAGGGGGTTGCACTGGGAAAGGCCTTCAGGCCTCAAGTCTCCTTCCATGTGGTAGAACTAGTACCTGGATGAGTCAGGACAGTGTGGGCCAGCCCTGACACCAGTGTTGTGCTCGACAGCTTTGGGTCAGCTAAGGCGGGGAGGGAAGGGACCTTTTAGGCTGAGAACTTCAGAGAAGAGGTATGATCTGGAATGTTTAATTTGGTTTAGGGGTACAGCAAACTTGACGGCTTGGATGCTGACACTCAGGGCTTATGAGGGCAGGGAGTGTACCTCTAAGGAGCACACAGAACACAGGCCTGAGGTCTGAGAGTGGGCTGGCTGCAGGCAGTGTCTGCTCCTCCCCGGCACCAGGCCTAGCCTGCCTGTGGACCTGGCCTCCTGACCAGGGCTTGTGGCAGTGACATGTAGCTGGAAAGAGGCTGTTGCCTGGCTGTGGGGCAGACAAGCAGGAAGTCCCCTGCGCTGCCCTGGACTGGTCTCATCCTGAGTCTCAGACAAGGGTTCTATAGCAGAGGGAGGCAGGAAGCACTGGGGCAAACTCTAGGTCCAGAGGCCTGGGCTGCGGCTGGGCTGGGGCTATGGAGGTGAAGAGGGCTAGACCTCAAGACTGGTTACTGACTCCGCCTCAGAGTGTTAGGGTCAGGTCAGCCCCTCCCACGAAGCGGGACTGGATGCAGGTCACCTGAGGCAGCTGGGCTTGAAAGCGCCTGACGGCAGCCATGTTAATACCAGAACACATCGCCACATCTAACACCTGGAGCTGCTTGCACGCCTCCCTAATGGTATCCAGTGTCCTGTGGGGAGTCCACTGGATGAGTGCCTGGCCCAGCGTGGGCACCCCACCCAGCCCATGCACTGTGACTTCCTCACACACACTCACTTTTCTGTGAGCTGACTGCAGCTGGACAGGTTGAGGTGTTGCAGCCTTGGCCAGGACCTGGCTGCCTCGACCCAGCCCTTGTCGCTGAGGAGACTGCAGTGACTGAGCGCCAGGCGTTCCAGGCTGGGGCAGCCCCTAGCCACAGCCACCAAGCCTGTGTCTGTGAGTGCTGGTAACAGGCTCAGTGACAGCTGCCTCAGCTGGGGGAACTGGAGCACCTGCAAGGATGGGGGTAGGGTGTGGTACTGGGTCCCAGGGCCTGGGCCCCTTCCAAATTCCCTGCTCCTAGTCAGTGACCAGAAACCAATGAGAAAGAATTCCAAGCAAAAAGTGGGTCAGCCCAGGTCCCTGACTCTAGTCCCAAGATCCTCAGCCTGTCCACACCTTGGCCAAACTGGCATCAGTCAGCTTGCTGCAGGCTGTGAGGTCCAACTCCTGGAGGGCCTGCAGCCTGAGCAAGGAGGGGCTCTGTGGCTCTGGAGAGGGGTCTTCGGGGGCTGAGGCCTGATGCTCCAATCCCAGGTGTAGCTGTGGGAAGAAACCCCTGCTTCTCAGGTTCTTCCCGAATTTGCCCTGAAAGGTTCCTAGAGAGAGAGACACTCAGGAGGGGCAGGAGGGCAGCTGAGCTTAGTGGCCACCCCATCCTCCGCAGCCTCAAGGGTCCCCATACCTGGGGACCCAGCGCAGGCTCCTCACTTGGTTCCTTCAGCCCCAGAAGCCCCCAGTCACGGAGCTCTTTGCACCAAGCCAGGCGCAGGACTGAGAGGTGGGTGAGGTAGGCACAGATGGCCTGCACAGTCTGGTTGGTGAGGGCCACACAGGAGGACAGGTCTAGTACCCTGAGGCTCAGGCCCAGCACTGGGACCAGGGATAGCACAGAGGCATCCTAGGAGGAAGGTGGGGAGGAAAGGATGAAGTGGCAGCTTGTGCCTGCGCCATCAGGTGTAGCAGGGATCATTAGCAAGGCTCTGCCCAAGGCTCCTGCACCAGGGCAACAGGAAGCTCCCAGAGAGCCCAAGGAATGACACGACATCGTCCCTGTGCTGGCTCTGGGCTAGGAAAGTTTGGAGTGGACAGTGCCCCATGGGAGGGTGGGGGACCTGGTAGACAGAGACCAAGATGATGGATGGCACAGGAAAGAGAAATTTCTAAGGCAACTGCCCTGCTGGGGCTCCCTGCCTCTGGTGAGGGGGTGAGCTGAAGCAGCCCTCTGACCCCAGCCCATTCGGCTCCCTCTAGTGTCTGAATCAGCAGTGTGGGGTAGAGTTGGGGGCGAAAGGCTGCCATCTGCCAGAAGTAGGGTGGAGACAGCAGAAACTAAAGGCAGGGCAGAGCGGAGGACGCTGGTTTGTAGAAATATGCAGAGGGAGCTGCGGAGACACTGGAGCCTGGGTCCTGGGAGAGCCACTAAGAGATGTTTGTGGCCAAGGGAAGGAGTGGGCAGAGGAAGGGACAACTGCAGCGAAACAAGTTGAGGGGCAGGTTTTAGGCTAGGAACCCCCTCGTCATAGTAATAGGTTGAAGGAATAATCCACTAAAAAGGGACTGATTCTCAGGCAGGGATGGCACGCACAGGACAGGGCTGAGCCCTTCAGATGGCCTGGCTTCAGCCAAGAAGTGGCCTTGCTACTCCCAAGTGATAACCTCCAGCTGCCAAGGCCCTGGCCAAGCACCTTCTTCAGTGCCCCTTTCTCCACAGCCTTTCTCCAGGCTTCCCGCCTCTGAATGCTCGTGCTGCTGTGGCCCAGAGTGGGGACTCTGAGGAAGTGTGATAGCAGCAGCATCTGTCTAGGCGCCTGTCCTCTTCCAGACCGTGGCTCAAGTTCAGTTCTACCTCCTATGCCTGGGGCACAAACAGAGTAGCTCCTCTTCCCCAGGGCCACAGGCCTCGCTGCCCCGTCACCCTGGAGAGGAAGGGAGGGGTGGTGTGCTCACCTTCAGCGAAGAGCAGTAGGCCAGCCTGAGGGAGGTCAGTGGGGGTGGAGCTCCGCGCACTGAGCCCAGGGCCCGGGCCAGCTCCTGCCCGCTCACCAGGCAGCACTCAGCCATGTCCAGGCTCTGCAACTCCCGCAGGCCCCCCAGGCCCGTGCAGCCTGCGTCCGTCAGCCGCTGCAGCTTCCCCAGGCTCAGGCGCCGCAGGCACCGCAGGCCCCGGCTCACAGCCAAGAGTGCCCCATCGGTCAGCTCTGAGCAACCACTGAGGTCCAGGGAGGTAAGGCCTGGTTGCTGGCAGCAGAGGGTGGCTAAGGCCTCTGTGGAGAGGTCCCGGCAGCTGTGCAGGTTTAGTTCCTGCAACTTTAGTCCAGCCACCCGGGCCAGTGCCTGCAGGGCCTCAGATGGCAAGCCAGTGCCACTCAGGTCCAGGGCGCACAGCCTGCCGGCTCGCTCCTTCACAAAACGCAGCAGGTTGTGGAAAGAAAGTTGGGAGGGAGAGGAGCCCCAGGTTGGGCCTAGCTCAAAGATGAGGTGGCAGTAGGCCAAAGAGAGGCGCTCGAGGCTGGGGACACAGCCGCTGAGCTGGTTGAAGCTCAGGTCGGTCAGGTCCCGCAGGCTAGCCAGGCTGAGCTCCCGGAGGCCACTCAATGCCTTCCGGACACGCTGGGCCGTCTCAGGCTGAGCCAGCAGTGTGCCTGATGTGAAGAGGCTGTTGCAGCCACTGAGGTCAAGGGTGCGCAGGGCTGGACATCCCAGGATCAGGGTCACGAAGGAGGCCTCTGTGGGGCTGCCCCCGCCTAGGCCCAAGCTCTGAAGGTGTGGGCCTAGGTGGCAGGCAACAGACTGTAGCACCTGGTGCGAGGCTGGTGAGCCGTCCAGGTTGGTCAGGCTGATGCAGGAGATGCCCCTGAGGCCCAAGCTCTTGATGGCCGAGAGGGAGGCAGAAGACACAGGGATGTTGTACTGCACACTTGCCTAAAGGACAGTAGCAGGTCTGAGATTAGCTCTCTGGTCAGAGGCTGAAGACAGGTCAGGAAGGGCCCTTCCCCAACAAAGACTCCCTGTAGTCTGTGGGTCATGTGTGGTTGAGGGGTGTGGGTAGGAAGAGGAAGCTGGGAAGACACATCATGCTAGGGTTTGAAGGGAGATGACTTTTGGGCAGGAAGGCCGGTGAAGGGCAGGGCTGGACACCTAGGGAGGGGCAGGCACAGAGCGGGGAGTCAGCAAGCTGAGGACAGGAAGGCTGAGATGTGACTTGGGGGAGCCCAGTGACATCCTCATGGAGTAGGGAGATGAAGTAGGCTGGATGCCAACCTTCAGGACTCTCAGAAGGAGGCCCTGACATCCACAGATGCAACTTCCTACTCCAGGAAATTGGGATGAGCTAAGCAGCTGTTTACACCCCCACCCCCACCCCTGCCCTTTGTAGAGAGGACATAAACAGAATAGCACCTAAGAACTGCAGAAGGTGGCCAGAGGTGAAGTAGGCACCACGTTCCACAAGACCCTGTGGCCCAGCTGCCAAAGGGCTGGGGCAGGCAGTGAGGCCTAGGGCCTCTGGGGGCCTCAGAGTACCTCCGGCATGTGGATGTCTGCAAAACTGTTTTCATGTGTAAGTAAAAGTGTGTGTGTGTGGGAGAGTGACACGTGGGGCTGCCTGGAACTCGGGTCTGAAGGATACCTGTAGCATATCCCTGGAGGGGACACCATCTTTCCAGACAAGGAAGCAGCTCCCTGTTTCTGTGGGAGGATCTAACAGAACAAGCCTCAGAGTTGCCAAGGCCAAGCCTTAGAGCTGGCCCTGCTGTAGAGGACAGGGGAGAAGAATGAGGGGCGCATGGTTGGTGTGGGGTGTGACCCAGGAGGTAAGCTCAAGGCTAAGTCGTGAGAATAAGCTGGCTTGTGTGGAGATACCCTGTGGTGGGGCAGCAGGGACTCTCAAAGACCTAGGTCCCTCTCAGATTAAAGGAGAGCTGGGGAAGATTCCAGTGTGTGGGGAGGGAGAGGAAAAGATCAGAGTGGGAAGGTTGTAGAAAGGGAAGGAAAAGCATCCTTCCAGCGGCTGTCAAGCCCTGCATAACTGATGAGTCAATCTGATGCTGAATAAACCAGGGCTGTGGGAGCTGGGAGCAGCCTGGTCGCCTAGGCAGCGCCCGCCCCCAACATGCATATGTGGCTGGGGAGCGAGAGAGCCCCACAGGCCCCAGCTAAGGCAGCTGTGGTGCAGGTGCTCAGTCTCTTTCCCCTCCCACTACCTCCCTATGAACAAAGTGGACAAACAGCCAAGGGAGGGCACTGGCAGTTAGCCCAAGGCCCAGTTTAGGGCAGGCAGCAAAAAGCCACTGGACAAACCAGCAGGGCCTGGCCTGAAGGACTTCCAGCTACTGGCTTGAGACCATCTCTGGCCCCCATGGTTTCTCTTGGTGGGATGGGGTCAGCCTCTAACCATTGCCTACTGCTCTACCCTGCTCCTGAGGTCAGCTGGACCTAATTGCGGGGGCCCAGGAGCAGTCTTTTAGGTATATTTCCCTCTGTGGGGGGCAGAGCAGCAAGGGGAAGCAGGGCTCTTGGGTTCTAGACTTTGGCCCTTCCCTGGCCCTAGGAAGATGATGCTAGAGGCTCAAGGGAGGCCTGCAACAGCACCTGCTCCAGCTTCAGGCACTCCACCCAGAGTCCAACTACCAGCCTGGTCCTAGTATCCTCTGAGCAACTTCAAAGTCATTTGGGAAAAGCATACATGCCTACTTTTAAGAGTGACAATGTCCCTTGCCTGGTGCCTCCCACAGTCAAGGGTCCCTAGCACAGCCCTGCCCTCAGACTGCAGGCCTGTGTGCAGGCTTGGAGATCCACCTGATAGAGAAAAGGTTTCCCTCTGCTTGGTATAGGACTCCAAAGCTAAGACACCTGCTCCCCTCTAAAAGGCCTTGGGGAAATGTAGGGCTGGTGCCTAGGGCACTGGTTTCTGCAGAGGAATTAAACATCTCGGGCAGTAGAGGGCAGCAGAGGGCAGCAGAGGGCAGAAGCCAAGCTGTCTGGTTCTTATTCCACAGTTGCCAGCTTGGCTGCATGTAGGGGTGCTGCCTTTGCCTGCATTATTATTTTAGACAAATGCATTAAGTGAAGACTGAGAGAATCCTAGTCTGACCTGGTGAGACACAGGCCTAGCTTGGCCTTGGTAGGCCAGTATCTTCCATAGCGCCAGTGGCTGGGGCCACTGCCTCCTCCCCCACTTGCCCAAGCTGGGCTCTGGGAGACGGTTCCTGCTGACAGAGCTCTGCAGACTGCTCTCTGGGATATGGCGAGGGTGAGGTATGGGCAGGACCCTAGATGTCTGTGGTCTGGCCTCCCAGCCAGTGGGGGTTCCTGGCTGGGGGGGGGTGGGGGCTGAGCTTTGCAGAAGCACTAAACAGATCTTTGCCAACACCATCTGGGGCTTCTGGTTAGCTGGAGCGGCCCCAGCTCTCCAATGACGGCCTCCAAAATCCTGGCAGCTGACCGTAGCCTCCCTTTCTCCTTCTCCACCTCACCTCTCCTCAGGGGCATGGCGGCCCCATCTGCCCTCCCCTTCTGTGCTGGCCTCCATGAGGATTCTCCCATCTACTACCTGCCCTCAGGGCTGCTGTCCAGCCTCCCTCATGCTGCTGTGCCCACTCCCCTATCCCAACCGCCTCCTCGAGCTCGGGGCTGCAGACACGAATGCTGCTGAGGAAGCCAGGCTCTCCACTCTTACCACCAGCCTCCCCGCATCCAGTCTCCTGTCTGCCGCCCCACTCCCTTCCTACCCCCAGAGGTCTCGCCAAGCCCATCATTTTTTCCAGCTCTAAGCCACTGCGGAGCCTCCCTTCACCCGCTTCCTCATAGATGACCTGTTCTGATTTGAAAAGAAACCAGAGCCATCAGGTGGGAGTCCCTCCCCTCTCCCTGTTCATGTCTGCCAAGTGGCTCCTGGCAGGACCCAAACTCCTTCCCTCTCCTGCTCTTCGTTCAGCCACCCCCTTCTTCTGGTCTGCTGAGCAGGCCTCAATTCCTCTGGGAATACCACTGCTTCCCCTTTTCCTCTGCTCCTTTCTCAGAGGCCACAAACAACAACAGAATCCTAAACACCAACAAGCTCCCTTCATCCTGCAGCCCCTCTTCTCATTCCAAGTTCTCCCCTTCCAATTGCACCCTTGGAAGCACAAGGACGCACCCACCCCCACTGTCTGGCCACTTAGTTCCCTTTTGCCTCTCCCATTTCCCCTGCACCACTGCCCCTGCATAATCACTCATTCCTGGCAATAGTTCCCTTCCAGCAAGGTCACCAATATGTGGGGCTTCTCTTCAACTTCCCACAGTATCTCCTCTGCCAAGCCACATGCTAAACATGGTAAGTAGCCATTCCCCTCGATACTGCCTCCCACTCCGGGTTCTGAGACTCTGTCCTCCAGTTCTCCTCTGACCTTCTAGTCTGCTCCTCAACAGTCTCTTTTGGGGTCACCAAAGAAGAGACCCAGCCCATGGATAAGTGGGCTCCCCTTGGTTTGTTCTTCTAAGAATGTGTATGCATAGACAGACACAAAAAATCTTTGTCCCCTTCCATGTGTCCCCTGGCCCAACACACTTCATCCCTTGGGCCAAGGCTTCCAACTTCTTTCTTTCTTTCTTTCTTTCTTTCTTTCTTTCTTTCTTTCTTTTTTTTTCCAGTATGTGGTGGTTGAACTCAGGGCCAGGCACATACTAGGCAAGTGCTCTACTGCTGAGCCACACCCAGCAACCCCTACTTTTTGTTTTTTATTTTGAGACAGGGTCTCACTAAGATACACAGGCTGCCTCTGACCTCAAACTCACAATCCTCCTGTTTCAGTCTCCTGAGTCACTGGGATCACAGGCATGTGCCATCGTGCCCACCTCCAACTACTTTCTTTCTGATCCACATCATTTTCTTGAACACGAGACACTAACAGCCAACTACTTCATGAATCTCCAGATAACCCATACAACATGCCCAAACCTGAAGTCACCATCTATCTCCAACCCTGATCCTCCTCCTCAACTCTCACCATCCTTGACCGAGTCACCCTAGGCCCCACATCCACAATGACCAAAGTCCCTTCTGTTCTATTTTCTTTCTTTCTTTTTTTTTTTTTTTGCGATTGAACCCAGGGCCTGGACCACTGAGCTGCACCCCCAGCCCATTTTGTAGATTTTATTATTTTCTGAGACACGGTCTCGCTAAGTTACACTGACTGTCTCTGGTCTTGAACTTGTGATCCTCCTGCCTCCACCTCCCCAGCCGCTGGGATTACAGGCATGCGCCACCACGCCCGGCTTGTTCTATTTTCTTGATAAATTGGCCTTGGTAGGCCAGTATCTTCCATGGCGCCAGTGGCTGGGGCCTCTGCTCCAACCTCACTGTTTCTGCCTTTGTTCAGGTCCCCTTATTGGTTGCCAGGAATATGTCATTGCAGCTTCCACCTCATTGGGGTCCTGGCTTCCAGTTTCTCTGATTCCAGTCCATCTTTGAGCTTGTCAGCAGGGTCATCCTTCCAAAAGGCAAATCTGGCCAGGCTTTCCAGACGCTCTGACAGTGTCCCATCCACAGAACAGAGGCTCCACTTGCTGGACAGCATTCGCGTGCTTCTGTGTCAGGTGGTGGTCTACTTCTTTGGCTCAAGCCCACTCCCTGTTCCTCCCAGCCTGGCTCTGCGAATCTCCACTTCTGACTGGTGTAGCATGCTGCCCTGCCGGGCCTCCACTCAGCTGCTTTTCAGTTTTGGGGGTTTCCTCCCCTCACCTTCTCTTATTTGTTTACTTAGTAAATATTTCTTCCTCTCTAGAGTCTCACGCAGAGCATCTCCTTCTCCCTGAGGTCTTTTCTGAATTTTTTCTCTGCACCCCCAATGGGCTGCACACAGACTCTGAACGCAGCACCCTAAGCCCCTTTTGCTCATGCTTGTCTTGCTTCCGCTGCAAACTCCCAAGTGCTGTGTCTTCCTCACTTCTGCCTCCCCAGGGCTCAGCACAGTGCTTGGCCCAGACAAGAAATCTGAGTAAATCTCTGGGAAATTTCCATCTTCTGTCTGTCTTATGACTATTCCCAATATCTCTGCTCAGCCCCTGGCCTCCTCTTCTCACTTTCCTAAGACAACTTAGTCTCTAAATTCACCAAACTAAGTGGCCACTGAGGAAGGAGATGCCTCTGAGAAACTGCTTCCACAAATAGCTCCATGCCCCCCACCCCTGCTTCCTCAGGAAGACGTGACATGTTCTTTATCCTGTGCAAGATCAAGCCTTGTGCAGTAAAGTCTGTCTCTGCCCCCATCTGAGACGGCATCCACCATTCCTGACCCCTCTACTCCCTGCATTCAGCCCTCCTCTAATGACACCTTCCCTTCAGCACTTAACACATGTGAGATCTTTCCTAATCAAAATCTCTTTGTCAAGCCCTCGTCAGCCTCTCATTTCTGCCCTATTTATTTCATTTCTTTCATGGGGATTTTTTTTGCAAATGAGATCACTTTCTACATTTCTTTCTTCTCTCATTAATTTTGCAATCTGCCTGGCTATGTTCCCCCTCTCTGCCAAATACTGCTAAAACCACTGATGACCTTTGGATAGCATAGATTATGGGCACTGTTTGTTCCTTATTTATTTTTTTTTTTTGAGACAGGGTCTTAGTATGCAGCTTAGGCTGGCCTCCAACTCACTATCGTCCTGCCTCAGGCTCCTGAGGGCTGGGATTCAGGTGTGTATCACCATTTCTGGCCCACTCGATGCTTTAAAAGTTCTCCTGCATTAGACTGCTGTGTTCTCCTGTCTTTGGGATCTCCTTATCCCGTTCTGTAGATGTTTCCTCTTTTCTATGCACTGGACTGGTATCTTCTTCCTGAGGCATTATCTATGACCTGCTTTTCCTTTGGTTTTTCATGTTCTTCCTGCGGGGGGAAGTTATTCAGCTCCATCGCTTTACTTCCACTCGTGCATTTTTTTCTTTCAGTACTACTGGTTGAACCAAGTGCTCTACCACTGAGGCATACCCTAGTCCCTTTTTTGTTTTTTATTTTGGTACAGAGTCTCACAAAGTAGTGCAGGCTGCCTCTGGCCTCAAACTCTCAATACTCCTCCTTCAGCCTCCTGAGTCAGCAGGATTGCAGAGATGTTGCCACAGTACTGGCTCTCATCCATTTTTTAATGACACCAAGTCTATATTTATTACCCAGATCTTACACTTGAATTCCTCAGAATCCAACTACCAACAGGATCTCACCATCTAAATATCTCACATCAAATTTTCAACAAGTCCAAAAATCAAATTCCTTTAGACATTAAGATCAATGACATTCGGTAGTTAATTCCACCACAGACTCGACTTATATACATACATCAGATACGTGAGAAAGGAGGACTTCAACCCAAAAGAGAAAGGGAAGATTAGACATACATGATGTTAGAGCTATGTGAAAACTAATCAACTTATCTTCTTACCTCGTAACATAAATCAAAATAAATTTCACCAGTAGAAAACTCAAGCCATAAAGTAGAAGATACGATTTTGCTGTGAACCTGCAACTGCTCTAAAAAATAAAGTCAATTTTTTTAAAAAAGAAGCAAGCTATGAGTGTGTATTTATCAATACTCTGTAGGGGCAAGGGATCCTGAAATACCAATGGAAGAAATTTTTAAAAAGGGATGTTCAGAATCAGCAACAGAGAAATTTAATTTCTGCCTCATAAATAAATAACACCTATCAACAAACAAAAGGCAAACATATTAGGAATAGATTTCAACAACTATATAAAGAATTAATCTCTTTAATGTATAAAAAGTGCATACAAATGGGTAAGAAAAATGCTAAGATGCTACAGAGTTAAATGGATAAACATGAACAAACAAAAGGGGAAAACACAAATGGTCAGCTAGTGAGGAAAACTATTCAACTTCACTGATAATCAAAGAAGTCAAAATTAAAATAAGCGCTATCATTGCTTGCCTTCCAAGCTAGCACAGATGTCTGTATTCACCTCTTTGCTGGCGTGCCTTTCTATGCTCAGATTCACCCCCTCCAGTCTACTCTGCACTGCGGAGTTCTGAGATACAAATCACATACTGTCACTTGCCTGCCTTAACATTCCTTAAAGGCTCCACAGTGGTAATTAGGAGAAAGCCTAGTCTCATCTCCCACCATTTCTCCCACACATCTCAGATCCAGTTATATCAAACCTGTGTGGATGTTTCCAGAACTATTCCACACTTTGTTGCCTCCACCTGTGCTCTTTCCCATCTTAGAAGATCAACCTTCAACCTCATCCTATTCCTTCAGGAGGCCTTCCCTGATGCGCTGGTTGACCTCCTTTGGATGTCCTCCTTCAGGTCCCTGTTGTAGCCTTTCATTCCATTGTCACAGCCCTGAGCACATGGTATCATGATCATTATCACTTGTCTTTCTCCTTAGAGGACTATATTAACCTGGATAGCCCAGGTCTGTACCCAGAGGCCAGTATGTACGAATGTGCAAGCATATATGGATGGATGGATGATGTATAAGCAGGGCCAAAAACAAGCTGAAGTGACAGACAACTGAGAACGGGCCAGGTGGGGTAGGTACCTTACCTCCCGAAGGGCGTTCTGGGCTGCACAATACCACGCCCGACTCACGAGGGATGCCTCTTTCTGATCTGACAGAGGCAGGAAGCTCAGAATATATGTGAGCATCTGAAGGAAAAATACAGGGCATTTGGGGGCTGTTAGAGATAGGGCCCTTTGGAACCCACTCTAGCTGACAGCATGGCAGGTCTGAAGGCACTAGAGTACTGGCTTATAGCCCATCTTGGATCCAAAGCTTCATGGAATATTCACTTGCCCTCTCCAGCTTCCAGGCATCTTTACAGGGAATGAACCTTTCCTGAGGCCCGCTTGGGTGCAGACTTATACCGACTGGTAAGAATCAAACTTCCCACACAGTTTGGTAGAAGCCTGGGGAAGTGAAGCCAGATAAATCTAGTCTAAATCCTTATTCTGTCAGCTGACCTCTCCGAACCTTGCTTCCTTACCTGTGAAATGGCAATTGTAGGGAGATTTAAATGCTTTAAATGAGAAGTTACACAGCACATTGTCTTCCATAGATCTAGGACACAGCAAGTCAAGGGCCCCTTTGCTGATCTTCTGAAGTCCCACCTTTTCCTGTTCTCATAGTACCAGCTTTGGGACCCTTACTCTTTTCCCATCTTCTCCACTGGTAGCTTGCCTTCTCAGCTAGCTGTTAAGATACAACCAGCAAGACTGGGAGGTTCTAGCCCTTCTCAACCTGTGCTCTGTGAGGCTGGGTGGTAAAGTTGGAGGCTCTGGAGAGGACTGGGAAAGGGGTCACTTGTGAGGCCAGAACAATTTGATATTAACTCTTTTCTTCTAGAATCTTTCCTACTTGAGTTCTGTAACACTGTTTTCTAGCCCTTCACCCAGCACTCCTATTGCCTTGTTTCTGGATTCTTCTGTGGCTCTCAGGAATCAAACCTGGATCTCTTGATCTTCTGTTTACAAGCATAGGAATAACCAACAATTCAATAGCCTCATATTGTCCTATTAGCTAGATACTGGTCCAATATTGCCAATTGCCCACTGGGTCCTTCACCCAAATGGTGCGCCACCACCTTAATCTTTACTAAAACTGATATTCTGGCCTCAGCCCAACTTCCCCTCTCAATGCCAAGAGTACACCCCACCTGAAGATCCTGGTAACACCTTGGACTCTAATGTTCTTCTGTCCCTACTTCCAAATACAGGTACAAAACAGGCGTCAGGCCAGGCTAACCCAGACTCACTCAAATCTCAGTTCCAGGCAGGGCACAAGTGCGTAAACCTGTAATCTCAATGACTAAGGAGGCAGAGGCAGGAGGATTGCAAATTCAAGGCCAGAGGCAGCCTGCATAATTTAGTAAGATCCTGACTCAAAATGGGAAAATGAAAAATGGGCTTGGGGTGCAGCTCAGTGGTAGAACATTTGCAAAGTATGTGTGACACCATAGGTTCAACCTCCAAGTACCATAAAGCAAAACCAAAAAACACCTAGAGACCTCATCTCTACTACTACTTAGCTGTGTGACTTGATGCCTCTGAGCTTCAATTTTTCTTTGTCCATTTTAAATTTTTTTCATTTTGAGTCAAGATCTAATTTTTGTAGGCTGCCTCTGGCCTTGAACTCACAATCTTCTTGCCTCTGCCTCTTGAGTTGCTGGGATTACAGGTGCACACCACTGTGCCCAGCATCTGAGCTTTAATTTCTGTATGTATGAAATGAGGATTTTTATAAAAATATATATCATAGTCTCATAGGGACTATGGTCCCTATATATGGTCCATAAATAGTTGCTCAATTGCTGTTACTAATATTTCTACCTTTGCAACTTCACCACATTAGCAGCTCAGGTTTTTACCACCCCAGATCTATAGTCCTTCCACAACCTTCCTGACTCCAAGTTCATCCTTGCTGATCAATTTTTCAGTCACAAGGTTAATTTTCCTAAAAAAAAAAAAATGTTTCCAGTTTCAGGAAAGCCCTGATGAAAACCTTCAGAGCCCGAGTACTTTCAGTACAAAATCTCCCCTCCGGGTCAGCACTGCCAGGCCTGATTGGGCCAGTTGGTTCCAGAGCTTCCCCAATCCATCCACCCTACTGCTCTTCAAATACAGTCTACTTCCTTTTGCTTAGGTGGACCTCTTTCCTGGATGCTCTTCCTTAAGCTTGACTTCACTTAGCCCATTCTTCTCTCTCCTTCCCTTCTCAGATCCCAAGCACACAAGAGGTACTCAGTCAATACTTACTGGATTAAATTAAGGATGGAGAGTCCTCTATCTCTATTTTCACCAAAAGTTTGCTCAAGGAAGGGACAGGGAAATAAAGCAGATTACTGACAGGAGAATGCCTGGGAATACAGCCTGGGCCGGCAAGGGAAGACACTCCAAAGAGAACACTGAGGGGGTGGAGACTAACCAAGCCCTTATCCCTAGCGGGAGGCCAGGGAGCCTATCTAGGCTAAGACATGTTTTAGCTATTCTGTGGCCATTCTGTCTTCCGGGTTGAGCAACCAACCTCAGAAGCAAAGAAAGAGCAGAACAAACCTATTATCTTGTGGGAGGGGGAGAGTCATGATTCATTAAGCTGAGAAAGGGGTAAACTTTCTAGAGGGACTAGATGAGCCAGTGATGAGGATGGAGTGGCCAACCGATGAACCCCATCCTAGAGACACGATTGGTCATTCATGGGATGTATAGGGATAGATGAATACCCTCCAGGGCCAAAATCGAAAGGGATGCCATTGCAGGGGACTCACTGAAGTGGGAGTAGACCTATTTTGGCTAAGAAGAGGTAGCATTCCAAGACTGATGGGAAAGTGGCCTGTCTCCCACCGGCAGCACAAGGAAGCTGCTAACCCGCAGGGCAAAAGGGATGGAAACCATTCCGAAAAGCCGCTGGGGAAAAACCCTGTTATCTCCTGGCTTGTGAGGGCAGAATGATCTTGCCCTTGGCTAAGAAGCAACAAACGTCCCATGAGTGAAAGACGTAGGGGGTGACCATCGCTAGAGGCTTAGGGGATGGGGAGCTACCAGTCTGTTTCCTACTGCCAGAGAAAGGGGACGAAGGAAATGGAGCGACCATCCCAAGGAGCCAATGGGGACAAGATTAGTTACCCTTCAGGGACGATGGGATGGAGCGAGCGGACATCTTCCAGAACTGAGGGGGAGGAGACAGCCATCTCAAGGGAAGGGGATGGGCAGACAGTCTGTCCTCGCTGAGGTGACAGAGCAGCCATCTCCCGGGGAAGGAGAGGATGGTTCCCCCAAGCTAACGAGACGAAATGGCCCAAACGTGGGGCCGTTACCCAGAGTTTGCAGGTCCTGGGATTCGCCGGGCGGGTCGCTTCCGCCAGGCGGAAAGTGCCGGGCAAGCCGTGTGACAGCCCCTTCCCAAAGCTCATGAACCCGAGGGCGGGGACTGTCCGCAGCTAGGCCCGAGGACCGCTTCCTCTCACCTCCAGGGGCAGCGACTCCGCCATCGCAGCCCTGTCGCCTCCGCCCCCGCGCAAGGCTTTCTGGGAAGTGTAGTCCGGCCGACTCCGGAGGCGGGGCTTGGGGAGGAAGTGTCCCCCACTTCCGTCTAAGATCCTGACGCCTTTGGTCTGCACCGGAAGTGCATGGGTGCCGATGTGTTGCTTACTGCCTGCGGTTTCAGTCGCTCGGGTTGCCTTCTCTGACAGGGTATTTGCATCGCACCATG
This sequence comes from Pedetes capensis, assembly GCA_007922755.1. Classification (NCBI taxonomy): domain Eukaryota; kingdom Metazoa; phylum Chordata; class Mammalia; order Rodentia; family Pedetidae; genus Pedetes; species Pedetes capensis. The sequence goes on from VMDO01005070.1 coordinate 29,332, forward strand.
GCGGTAAGGAGGGAGGGTAGGGCGGGGTCCGCAACAGCAAAGCGCTCCTGGGCCTCGGAGAGTGAAAAGAGAGGAAGGACACCAAGGGATGTGTCGTGGGTCAGATGGGAGCGCCATCCAATGGCCAGCCTCTACTAGAGAGGGGCGAGGGTCGGGGAAGGAGATGGCGAGCGTCGGTTTCAGGTCTGAACTATAGAAGCCAGAGAGGGGCGCCATTCAACTCCACTCAAGAACACCTCCCCCGGGGTCGTCAGCCCAAAGCTAGATCTCGCAGAGGAGAGAAGGTGTTAGCGTAGGTTGGATTGTTCTTGGGTGGGTAGGAGACGATCGCAGCGGGGGGTGCTGTAAAGGTGTCGGCTCTAAACAAGATGAATGGAGGAGGGGTGGACATCCTAGGGACTGTGTTAGGAGGACCAGGCTGCAGATAGAACTCGGGAGCTAACTAGCGTAGTGTGGGGAGTGAGGAGGCCTGTGTGTGAGAAGAGCTCTGACAATCATCTCCTCATCCCTCTGCAGCCCAAGGGCAAAGTGGGCACAAGAGGGAAGAAACAGATATTTGAAGAGAATAGAGAGACCCTGAAGTTCTACCTGCGGATCATACTGGGGGCCAATGTAAGTCCCTTCTTGCTTTCTTCCGTGCCCACTCTTAGCCCCACATTCCTCAGCCTTGTTTTGTAAGGAGTGGTGGTTAAGTAATAGCCAAAGCTCCAGGAGAAAACAACATTCAACTAGAAAAGAGAGAAGCCAGGCACAGTGGCACATTGCCATGCCTTTAATCTCAGTTTGTGAGGCTGAAGTGAGAGGACCATGAGATTGAGGGAAGCCTGGGCAACAAAGCAAGATCCCAGTTTCAAAGTGGAGAGAAAGAGAGAGCATTAGCAAGAACACATGAGCACAAGAAATGAGAGCAGGGGTGGCAGTTCAGTTCAGTGGTAGAGTGCTTGCCCCAGATTTGATCCCTAGTACTGCTAAAAAACACAAACAAAAAGAACAGAAAGAGATGAGAAAAAATCCAGGTACAGAGAAAGTGCTAACTAGTAAAGGCAAAACATAAACAAGAGCTGAGAGCCTGTAGGCCTGTGGTCCCAGAGACTTTGGAGGCAGAGGCAGGAAGATCGCAAGTTTGAGGCCAGAGGCAGCCTGCATAACTTAGTGAGACCCTGTCTCAAGGTAGAAAAATTTCTTAAAAGGGATTGGGGTGCATCTCAGTGGTAGAGTACTTGCAAGGTATGTGTTTAGCCCCCAGTACTGAGGCTGAACTCTCTCCGGTATTGCAACAAAAAAAAAAAAAAAAGAGCAAAACAAACAAAAATCCTCCACAAACAAGAAAGAAATAGGAAGTGAGTGCCAGCTAGATTTGACTTCTCTTCCCATCCCAGATATTCAAGGGCCTCTCTACTGGGCTGTGGCTATTAGAGTTGAATCTGGTTACTCAGACTCCAGAAACAGGGCTCTTCCCCGAAGTGGACCATCTGAGTCCTCCCACAGCCTAGCCCAGTTCTTCACTGGAGTTGAGTGAAGCTCATGGTTTGGGAGTAACTGTCAGCCCCAGCCTCATCCTGTGTTTGCTTGCAGGCCATTTACTGCATTGTAACCTTGGTCTTCTTCTACTCAACTGCCTCATTTTGGGCCTGGGTAAGTGTCCCCATCCTGGAACGTGGTTGAGTGTATAGGGTCAGTGGCTGGCCTTTGATACTGGCATTCTTGCTCTGCAGATGGCCCTGGGCTTCAGTTTGGCAGTATATGGAGCCAGCTATCACTCTATGAGCTCGATGGCTAGAGCAGCCTTCTCTGAAGATGGGGCCTTGATGGATGGTGGCATGGACCTTAACATGGAACAGGGCATGGCAGAGTGAGTGTCCCCCACCGCCTGCCCAGGTGAGCGGCCCCAGGGATGGGGCGCTGGGGCCCATATAGCCCAAGACTCACAGCTTCTTGCAACTTGGATAGAGTGGAAAGTTGCTGATCTGGGGCCCATCTGCTGTCTTTAGATGCCTCCCTTCTATCCACAGGCACCTTAAGGATGTGATCCTACTGACAGCCATCGTGCAGGTGCTCAGCTGCTTCTCCCTGTACATCTGGTCCTTCTGGCTTCTGGTATGTGGGCTAGGGGGCTCCCAAGAAAGGCAACCTAATCCTCCTTGTTCTTTAGTCTTTGCACCTGGCTTCAAGTTACTTTTTGTCTCCTAGGCTCCAGGCCGGGCCCTCTACCTCTTGTGGGTCAATGTGCTGGGCCCCTGGTTCACAGCAGACAGTGGTGCCCCAGCACCAGAACACAATGAAAAACGGCAGCGCCGACAGGAGCGGCGGCAAATGAAGCGGCTATAGACATTGACATTCTGGCCACAGCCTGCTGGGTGTTGGTTGGCTCTAAGAGGCTGCATGGCCCCCGTGCCTGGAGCAATGAGGACATAGCCCAGGGGTCAAAAGCAGCCTGAGGTATAGGATTATTGAATAAATGCCTTAGAATATGGCTAATGGACGTGTGGGTGATAATGAGGGACAAGGTAGGAAGAACCAGTCCTGTGGTATTTCCCTCCTGCTTGAAGGGAACTTCAAAGAGGAAGAACACTCTTGGATTAACTAGGAAAATTTTATTTTGCTCCTTGAATAGGGAGCTCACACACATATATGTATACATACACACACACACACACACACACACACACACACACACACACCCCTCCCTAATACTGCTCAAGGCACTGACTGGCCCCTGGGCACCAGGTTCTGGGACCAGAATTCTGCTCTGGGCCCTCCTCGCTCTACAGTCCCTTGCATTGCAGGCTGGGCCTCAGTTTTCCTAAAGGCTACATCTTCACACCTCCAAGCCAGGAGCCTTGTTCAGTCCCAGTGCCTGCACCAGGTCATCTCCAAGCCCACTCTTCAACGTCCGCCTCACTGCAGGGACAGAGCAGGGTTGTAGGGGGTCTGTGGGGTAAGGTAGGCGGTGGGCTTGTGGGAGGGGACTACTCACAAGACTTGCGGTTGCCACGGGAGCGCTTCCTTTCCCGGGCAGCTAGGGCTCGAGGATTGCTCTTGGTCACCGACTGCACCAGCAGGTCCATGATCTCATCTGATGTGTCACTGGGTAAACTGGAGCCTGGAGTTTCCTCAGGAGGTGTGGTGGAGGGCCCCACTGCTGTGTGTGCGATTGGGGAGCTGCTCTGGACCATGCCTGAGGGAGACCAGATAGGGAGGTCAGGCCAAGGTGACCCTTGGACCCGTTCCCCCAGCAGTTACAGGTCCTACCTCTGCTGCGGCGGCTATGTGTGGTGTCCTCCGGCCTGCTGGTCAGCAGACTCTTCATGCTGGTATGACTGTCAGCATCACCCGGACCTGGCCCACTGCCCACAGCCACGGGGATAGATGGGGTGCTGGGGGCTTCCCCAGCCACACCTGAGAACTTCTCTGTCTGGAGAGTGGAGAATGGTGAGCTGAGAGCAGGGAAAGGGAACCCACTGGGGTGGCAGTCAAGACCTGGAAGGGCATTCACCTCCGTGATCATGCGTCCCCGGGTCTTGTTGCGCTCGCGGTATGTGGCCCGTTTCTGCTGCTGCTGCAGAACCCGCTCCCGGCAAGTCCGATACTCGAGTGCAAACTCACGCAGCGTGTGGCAGAACTGCATGATGCGCACTTCTCGGGCTGCCTGTGCCGTGTAGCCCAGGTAGAGCAGGAAGGCATGGAACCTAGGCAGGTTGGAGAGGGAGGGGTGGCGAGCCCTGCTTGGTTTGGGGATGGTGGTGGTGGTCCTGCTTCTCCCTGGCCCACGACCCTACCTGTTACAGACTCGGCGGTGCACTACCCTCAGCATGGCCACCCGGCGGGCACACTGGGCCAGGAAGTGGGTGAGGCGGGCCCGCAGAGCTGGGGTGAGCTCATGCTTGGCCAAGCTCCGCAGGCTCTCCTCAGCTGCTCGGCTCCGGCGCTCCAGCTGCCCCAGGTTCTCAGTCAGCTGCTCAAAGTCTACCTGGAAATGCAAGTGGGTCCATGTGCTGTCCTCCCACAGATAAAAGACACTGCCTGAGGCTGTCCCTGTGTAAGCCTGGGCCCTGGGGACAGAGATGAGGGTTGGCCTCTGCCCTCCAGAAGCTCGTGGTCATGGTCAGGTTGGGCATGGTGGTATATGCCGGTAATCCCAGCGCTCAAGAGGTGGAGGCAGGAGGAGTGTTGAGTTTGAGGCCAGGTTGGGCTACACAGTGGACCTTGTTGCAAAAAAAAAAAAAAAAAAGAAAAAAGCTCATGGTCTAATGTACAAGACAGACAAGTCCATTTGATCCAATAGGGAGAGAACAGAGAAAGCTTGAAGGAAGTGGAAGGTAAACCTACCCAAAGACTGAATAGGCATGACCAGGCCAAGAGAGGAAAGAGTGCTTCTGGCAGAGGATGTTGCTTACACACCTGTAGCCAGAGCAAGCCCTGGCAAAGCAGCCCAAACAGGGAAAAGGCAACCCAGGAAGCAGCACTCCTTGTGCCTCGGCCACTCTTAGTAGAATCTCTGGCTGGTGCTAACCTTGGCACAGCGGGTCAGGGCAGGGATTTCTGAGTAGAGGTCAGAGGAATCAGGCCGGATCTGGAGCACCAGGGAGCAGAGATGGTATAGCAGTGACTGCCGGCGCACCGTGTCCTTCACCTCCGACACCTTCTCCAGGTAGCTCAGCTCAAAGCCACTGCTCTGAAAGGACACCGTCTGAGCCTGGGCCTGGCTGGCTCCAGAGCCCTGCCCCCCAGTCCTCATGCTCTTACTCACCTGTGAGCCATTGAGGAAGTTGCCCACAGCCAGCAGGGTAGCCAAGATGCAGCGGAAGGTAGCATTCTGTACCAGCTGTTCCATGCCCACTTTCAGGTCAAACAATGGCTCTGCGATTTCCTGGTGTGGGGGACCAGGGGCTCTCAGTCTATTTGGTCATTACTCACCGTCCCCACCACCTGTCCCACTGTGACCCAGGTACCCGCTCCATGCTGTCGTAGTCCAGTTTGAAGGCCCAGAGTTGTAGGCGGGCAGCCAGGCCCCCAATGGAGGCAAGAGTCATCAGGAAATTCTCAGCTGGACCCAGGGGTACATCAGGGTTGGCCAGCTGGGCTTCCTCAATCTTCTGCCGCTCTTCGTCCGTGGGCATCATAGTTAGTAGTTTCTGAGGATGCAGCCACCACACCACATAGGCTCCTCAGCACTGGCCTGAGGCCTCAGGCATTGCCCTTAACCCCTCCCTTGATCATCTGAGGAATGCCCTACAGAATTACCAGGCCCATGCCCACCACTGAAGGGACTGGAAATACTAGCTATCTAAAGGAGAGGGCCACACCTCCCACCTCCCTCACACACCCATCGAGTATCCCCACCTCAATGCCATCCTTGCTGACAGCAAACTCATCAAAGTTGAGAAGGGCAGCCTTAATGACATGCACAGGAGGCAAAGTGGTTAGGCCAATGTTGATGGCATTGCTGCGCTTAGGGTCCAGCACTGTGGTCATTGTCCGGCGGCCCTCACCAGCTTTCTGCAAGGTTGTGGGAAGACCAGCGTAAGATCAGGGAAGGGACTAGCTGCAGCAACAACCTAAGAGGGCACTTCAAGGTCCTCCTCAGAATGGCTTAATGATCACATAACTGGATGTTAAGCTGAGATTCTAGTGAAGGCTCTGCTCATTCCTTGATGAGAGCCTCAGACAAGTGGCTTGCCTTTCTGCCTCAGTTTCCCCATGTGGGAAATGAGGGACTAATTCCAACAGCTCAGCCCCCTGAGCTCTGATTCCTCCTGCCTCTGATGGATTTACCTTGGAGGGAAGCACGTCCTTGGCCCGGGACTCAAACAGGTGTTCCAGCCGGGCCGTGTCTACAGAGACAGGCTCCAAGGAGGCCCACAGGTTGGGCCAGGGCCCAAAGTGGCTTCCAGGGCCCCCATGGCCCCCAGCGAGCTTTAGCTCCCGCCAGAAGAGCTTTACTGTCTTCCTCTTGGTGGGGAGGGCTGGGCTGTCAGGTGCTGAGGAGAGGAGAGGGGCAGCCAGGGGTGGAGGTGGTGGGCAGGGCCCTTTGATGGGTGGGGGAGGAGGGGGTGGAGGAGGTGGGGGCCCTCCAGAGAGCAGGGACAATGGGGGTGGTGCAGGTGGGACCCCTTTCCCAGCCTCCACAGACTCCACATTTAGCATGTCCTGGTCTTCATCTTCCCCTAGATCTGAGAAGTCCAGGTCCCCAATGCAGAGTTTGGGTCTACGAGTAGGGAGCTCCTGGATGGGCTCAGCCTTGGGGCTCGGTGGTGCCAGCGGCTCCTTGGGCTCTGGCTCAAGGCTTCGCTGGCCCTGAAGTAGCATTCGGGGGACAGGGCTCTGAGGTGTTCTGGGTGTACAGGCTGGTTCTGGCAAGTCCCATCGTTCCTGGATGCCTAGGAAAAGGGAAGCAGCTGTCAGTCTCATGCCCTCTATGGGACAAGAGCTTAACAGGGTGGATTCTACCCCCCAGACACACACCCACCTACTCACCTGGCGACCCATCGGCCTCATCTGGCGTGGCCCCAGCCAGTGCCTCTGCCCGGCCCTGGGCCAGTGCAGCCTGCTTCTCTGTTTCTGCTGCTGCCACATTCTCCAGGAACCGGGCTCTGAGGGGAAGTACTTGTCAGTGACGATGTCTAACACAAGTCTAGCCCAGGGTAGTGCACATGCCTTGCTGAGCTCCTGGACACTGCCCCCAATTGCAGGCACACACGGGAATAGGGAATAGTCCATGCACTGAACAGACCTCTCCCCCAACCCAAGCCAGCCCCTGTACAGTCCTCCATATATATCTGGGGGGAGTCACTACCAATCCAGCATTTCTAGGTCAAAATAAAGGGAGGTGTTCTACTTAACATGTGCTGTTCATGTTCACTGTCCTGACAAGAGCCCTTAGGGCATGGGAAGGGGATGTCTGTCCCAATGGGCACATCAGGCTCTCCCTCCCTTGGAATACCTAGAAACTTGAGAGCTATGGTCTATGTCCAGAAAAGGGCCTTGTAAACAGCAGGCACTCAGATTATACTGAAATCATGAATGTGACCTAGTGTCTCTTTTCTGGCCCCTCCAGCCGTCAACAGCCCTCAGTCCCTGCCCTTCCACTCAGCCTTGGGTTGCTCCACCACCCCTATACCACAAAACACCCTAGATCCCCTCCCTGCCCTATCCCCAAGCTGGGTGTTCATATCTCCATCTCTAGGTTGTTGAGTGTCACTATTGAAGCACAGGGACCACTATGACCCAGTGAGCTGCTCCCCAGTGCTTAGTCTTTGGGTTATCAAGCAGGCGGAAGTCCAGTAGAGGGGAGGCCTAAGAGTTCCCCCAGCTTTGGCTGCCCGGGGCATGTGGAAACCTTGCCGGGGAAGCGATGCTGAAGCCCTGAGCATGTGGCAGGCCTGGCAGGCTGGCTTCTGTACTTACTCCAGCCTGGCCTGCCCAGTAGGGGACTGGGGGACAGGTGGGCTCTCAGAGGCCCTGGGTGGGGAGGATGAGAGGAAGAGATGGTGACTGTAGTGCCGGCTCCGTCCCAAGGCCCCCTTGCTTGCACCCACACAGAGCAGGGCAGGGAGATCAGGGTTCTTTCCCCAGTGGGAAGAGGAAGGGTGGAGGTGGCAGGACACAGGGAAACAGAAAGTAGAGGAGAGAGACATGAAGCCAGACAGGGTGCAGTAGTGACAAAGACAGAGCAGAAGAGTGACAGAGAACCAGAAAAAGGGAAGAGGAGGACAGATGATAAGAGGCAAAGACAGGTGGGACACTGGAAGGAGATAAAGAGAAGCCACAGGAGGAGGAGGTCCAGTCAGAACCTCAGCCCCCAGCAGTCACTTACCAAACAGGAGCAGTTTGGTGAAGTCTGGAAAGAAAGAGAAAGCACGCGTTTGGGCAGAGGAGGCCCAGGGCCCGTGAAGGGGCGCAAAGTGGAGGGACAGCTGGAGACAGGACCCCGGGAGCTGCCTCTTTCTCCCCACTTACTTGTAGATGCTCCTCTCGCCGGAGCTGTCAGCCGAGGGCCCCACGGAAATGGTAGGAAAGAGGTTCACTGAGGTACAGAGGCCAGAGGCAGGGCTGGCGGGGCTGGAGGTGGGGCTTGTCAGTGGGGCGGGGCCAGTGGGGGAGGTGGGGCCTATTGGTGAGGCCTGGCCTGTGGGGCTGAAGGCGGGGCCTTGTCAGTAGACAGGATCACGCCTGGCTGATCCCGTCCTCCGCATCTACTCAGGCACACACTCACCCAGGCTCTGGAGCACGCACAGGGCAGCCCCCACCTTCCAGTGATCGGCGGCTCCTCTTGCCCTCTTCTGAAGATGGCTTTCGTCGCTCTCGGCGGCCACCTGCAGCTGCAGCGGCTGCGGCTTCCTCCATGTCCCCATCCTCCAACCGCAGAGCACTCTAGCAGAGGTGGCCAGGATGTGAGGGAACAGTTGAGGCCCAGTGAGCGAAGTGGCTGCTGGGGAACTGCGCCTCTCCTTCCTGCCCTCTAACTCCAGGCCCACCTCATAGAGCATAAGCTGCGTGCGCAAGTCGATGTCGGTGCCAGCTGTCCCCAGGTGGCGCTGGACCAGTGCTTCCATGCCCTGCTGCTCCAGTGCGTCCGTCACGTCGTAGAAGGAGTCCTGGTCCGGGAGTGCTGCCAGCGTCTGGAAGGTGGGGATAGGAAGCCAAGGCTGAGGGCGGTGGGGGACTGGGGGACGCGGGCTCCCAGTTGGCACCTGGTCCCAGCCACACCTTGTTGATGAGGGTAACAGTGTACACCAACAGCTCTGCATCGGCGCCGTTCTTCTCCTCCAGGATGGACACCAGATTGGCCCAGGGAAGAGTGCCTGGCACACAGAAAGGGGAGCAGTGACGGGGGCCAGGTAGGAGACAGGACTCTGCGTGTTGGGGGAGGGAGGGACAGACAGACTCTGACCGGTGGTGCTGGCCACAGTGTTGACGGCCCGGATGAACAAGGGCGCGTTGTTCTCAGAGTATTCCACAAACACCAGCAGCAGCTTCAGGGCCGTCTTCACCACCAAGCGGGACTGAGGGGAGAGGGAGCCCGGGGTGAGGGGGGCTTGGGGCAGACTGGGCCAGCTCCTGCAGGGAGGAGGAAGGGCTCCTGGGGCTGGACCAAGAGAAGAGAGGCTAGGTAGAAAGACCTAGGCTCCAGACCCAGGCCTGGAAATGCCTTCCAGGCTTACAGGGGCCTCAGACTTGCTCCGTTCCAGCCCACTTTGCAAAAACAGAAACTGAGGCCCAGAAAGAAGCAATGGGAAAAGGGTACATGGCTGGGTGGAGGGCCACTCACCAGGCTGGCACACAGTGTATACAGCCACTGCACTGTCTCACCATGGGCCACCACGCCCAGCATCCCATCCACAAAAAGCATCAGCTGGCCCAGTGCTGGGGACACAGAACGAGGAGAGGTTAGTGGGCGGCCATCGAGGCAGAGGTCAGATGGAGGAAGTGGGGCTGACCTCGGAGGATGTAGCTCTGGTAGTTGTGGTCGGCGGCAGCACCCACACGGATGAGGCAGCTCAGTCCCTCTGAGTGCACGAATTCAGGCACCAGGTCCTTGTCTTCCTGGAGGCACCATGCGGATGTTTAGAAAGGCTCAGGGTGGACGCCCACCCCCAGCCCACCACTGGGCCTCACCTGGAAGATCTGCTTCAGGGAGAAGAGGGAGCGCCGGAGCTCAGGGCCACTGGAGCCATATAACTTTTCTGCAAGGGGTGAGAAGGCAAGAAACCCTTAAGAGGACATAGACACTGTCGACCAGCACAGAACCACAACCTCCAGCCAAAGAAGATTCTAGTACTCTCAAGCGCCCCTCTGACTCTCCATTCTGACTCTGGGCACTCCCATCATCTCCACCACTACAGTCTAGCTATCGCGTGAGCCCTGGCCCTAGAAGGGGTCAGGGGAGGGGTAGAGGGGGGCACACCCAGTGGCCAGTCTATTCTGTCTATAGTCCAGCGCAGGTTTGAAAGAGGCTGGGTCAACTAAGCCATGGGGCAGAGGGATAACAGTTGGGACTGTAAGACACTGAAGCCCCTGCATACTCACCCAAGATAGCGCTGACCCTCACGGAGAGTTGTGTCCGCAGGATCAGCGTGGGCTTTCGCCCTTTGCTGGAATCAAGCAGCCCGGTCAGCAGCTCCCAGCCCATTCCTCAGGGTCCTGCCCTGCCCCACCCCCAAGCAAAGACAACCAAAGACTCCGCATGCCAACACTAGCCCAGCTCGTTCCTTTCCAGCTGCTATTCCAAGGGCCCAAGGGTTGGCCAGACAGAAGGGTTTGTGCAAACGCAGGTATCTCAGGTATATGGGAAAGCCCCCATTTCTGTCCTGCAAGCAACACTGGCCAGGCTTTGGGATTCCCTGGCACAGTTCCCCTGGAGCAGCAGGAGGTGACCTACAGCCCAGGCTGTGGACTGAGTGTCTCAGCTGCTGACACTTGAGCCAGTGCCTGTGGGGGCAAGGGTGAGGGCTTGGGCCAGACCCATGCTAGCTCCTATGGGGGAGGGGCAAGCCACCCTCGCTGCCCTGGCCCCATCAGCTCTGACCTGATCTCCTCATAGAAGCCTTCCAGCATCTCCCGCTGCTCTTCTAAGGACAGCTCGGGGTCCAGGTAGTATCCAGAGGGAGACACTTGCAGGGCACAGTCCTCCAGCTGGGGGAAAAAGAACAGCTGTTAAGGCTGGTGCCATAGTTTGGATGTTGAATGCCCCCTGAAGGGCCATGTGTCAAATGGTTGGTCTCTAGGGTGGCACTGTTGGGAAGTGGTGGAACCTTTATGAGGTAGGTCCTTGTGGGAGGTCCTTTGGTGCCCTTAGGGACCCCAGCCAGTCCAGTCTTTCTCTTTGTTTCCTGGCTCATGAGATGTAAAAAGTCTGCTGTGCCATGCACTCCTGTCAAGATGTGCCACCCTCAACAGAGGCCCAAAGAAATAGGGCCACCCGATTTTGGACTCAAACTTCCAGAACCATGAGCCGAAATAAACTTTTATCCTCTTATGAATTAATTGCCTCAGGCATTTCATTACAGTAACTCAAAGCTGACTAACAGATAGGAAAGAAGTGGCAAGGGTATGTGCAAGGCAGTATGACCTCCAGCCTCTCTGTGGAGGGATGGCAGAGAGGCATACAAGCGTCTACACTGTAGCCATGCATTCCTTCAGCAGTTGTTTCTCAAGGGCATTCTATGTGCAGAACCCATCTGTCTCAGGTGAAGGCTTTCTTGCCCTCTGTACCTGCCACCTTCTCTCCTAGCTAACATCTGCCTGTTTTTTAGGTTTCAGATTAGCTTTCCTGAACTGTCTAGCCAGTGCTACACAACATGCTTCACCCTGTGCACGTGGTCTCTTGTCTTCCTCACTTCTCTGGTTTCCGTCTTGGGGTAGAGTCGCTCCCCCATCCTTCCCAGGCCTAGCTCCTCACTTGGGCCTGTGGCCCCCTTTTCTTTTTATTCTCCAGGCTCAGGCTTTTCTGGCAGCCCAAGCCCACTGGTATCTCTCTCTCTCTCTCTCTCTCTCTCTCTCTCTCTCTCTCTCTCTCTCACACACACACACACACACACACACACAGCCACTTTATCTTTGACACTACTCAGCTTCCTCATGAACTGTGTTCTGTTTTCAGGCACTCTGCTTGTCTTGCTCCCTGCCATAGCTGCTGAGCCTCACACACCACCTGGTACACAGTAGATGCTCACTAAATGCTTGCTGCACTAATGAACAAAAATGAGGAAGGGGCATGGAGAGAAGATGGGAGGAAGTTGCTGCTTTCGAGGAAGCTCACAGCTCTGTGGGGTGATAAGCTGAGCCACAAAGCAATAAAGCCTAGAGAGGGAAAGTGTTAAACATGCAAGGAGGTGCAAACCTAGCTGGGAGAGCCGGGAATGCGTGCGCATGTGTGTTTGTGTCTGTGCCTGTGAGTAGGATGGTGAGGAGCAGGGGCTCATCCATAGACTCCCCGGTCCCTCCAGGACTCAAGAGTTTTGTGGTCTCCCCATGGGGGTTACTGTGGTCCCAGCCAGACCTAGATTGTGCTGGGGATCAAACCCAGGACCTAGATTTTTAGGGTCTGACCCTAAAATGTCTATAGCAGGACCCTGAAACCTGTATTTGTAACACAAGTCCCGTGCTCCATTCATGTGTCTGTCCACTTCCCACATTTCTCTTCTGCAAGCCTGGCTCCTTTCCACTACCACCAGCCACAGCACTTGACTCCTCCAGAAGTGCTTCCCGAGAGGCCTGAATGAGGTGACTCTGGAAAGTCTGAGGGCAGCACTGTGCCCCTCCCAGATGCCTACCCCACAGCACAGTGCTGCCATGCAGAGCTCAGCAAAGTCCCCTTGAGTGACTGGCCCCTGAAGTCCTCTGGCCCAGGGTGAGTCCACCTAGGAGGAGGCAGGGAGTCTTCTGGCCTCCACCTCACAGGGCAAATCAGCTCCCACATTTCTCCTGCTGCTTGGTCAGCCCTGCCCTGCTCTGGACCCCACCCAAAATGCTCTTGGTCCCTGGAGGAAAGGAATCTACCTCTTCCCCTGCTGCTCCTGCCTGTTTAGGACCCTTGTTCCTGCCTCAGAGCCTGACCTGGCTCCTTCCTGGCAGTTTTGCCTGTGGGGCCCTTGGGTGACCCCCCTTGCTTAGGACATAGGACAACAGGACAAACACTCCAGCCTGTACTCTGTCCCACTTCCTGCCTGGCTGCCTGCCCTCCCCTTGGCGCCTTGGGCGGGCCTGGCCTCTCTCCTCTCCCAGGGAGCAGAGTCATCTTCTCCAGGGCCTACTGGGAACAGGCCTGGAAGGGGAAGGCAAGCCTCTAGGGCTGGGGGGTCTTGCCCAGGGCCAGCTCAGCTGAGGGATGCTCTACATTTCTCCGTGTCCCTCTTCTCACACAGTGACTCAACAGCCTACCTAGCCCCCACCCATCTCAGCCCATCAGCATCTCCCTGTACCTTGGACCCTAAAGGAACATATGTCCCTCAGAGTCACAACTCCTCCCTGAGAAACTGCCCCCAAGTCATAGACATCCAGAACAGCTCGTCCATTTGAACATTCACAAACCAGGCTGGTTTTAGGTGCAGAGGACATAGCAGGGCTCAGACACTGTCTCTGCCTTCCCCTTCCTTCCAGCCCAGAAGGGGAGACGGTCAGGTTTGATTCAGAAAAAACACAAATAAATGTCAAATAGCAACTTCCATGGGTTGGGCAGACTGTCGTAAACACTGTAAACACTGGAGGTTGATCACATTACACCTGGTGACTGCTCACACACCCAGGTATATGGTCGGGAATGGCTGTGCACAGGCCAAAGTAGCACATCCCCAGAGAAGCTAGGCCCGCCATGCTGATCTCCCCTGCTGCATGCTCCCTTCAGAGCTTCCAAGGGAATGGAAAGTGGCCCTCTTCCTCCAGGATAACATTTGGGCAGGGGCCTGAAGGCTAACTGTCCACTTCCCCAGCTCCTCAACCAGGGTTTAACCCTCTCCCTCCATGGTGGTAGAAGTGGGCTTCTCAGCCACTTTCCCTGTCCAAATTGCCAGGGATCCATTTCTGGGGAGGAGGTCCAGGGTAACACCCAGCCCAGGGCCTCGAGGACAGTGTCCCCCTGTCCCCAGCTGCCTGTCCCTGGTGAAGGGGGTGGGGCTGGGGGCAGGACAACAGCAAAAGGGGAAGACTTCCTGCCAGCAGGATGGTGCTTATTCCTCATACCGCTGGGCCCTTTCTGGAGTCACCATTCTGACAGCCAAACCTCTGGGCCTTGTTTCTCACACGCTGGGGCCAGGCCAGGACTGAGCAAACTTAAATCCCAGTCCCTGCCGACAGTGCTTAGGGTCAGCATACACTATTGACCCACCTTCTCAGCTCCATTCTGACTCTTGTCTTCCTCACTTCTCTGGTTTCCGTCTTGGGGTAGAGTTGCTCCCCCATCCTTCCCAGGCCTAGCTCCTCACTTGGGCCTGTGGCCCCCTTTTCTTTTTATTCTCCAGGCTCAGGCTTTCTGGCAGCCCAAGCCTACTGGTATCTCTCTCTCTCTCTCTCTCTCCCTCTCTCTCTCTCTCTCCCTCTCTCTCTCTCTCTCTCTCTCTCTCTCACACACACACACACACACACACACACACTCTTTAAATATTTTACAGTGCTGGGGATCAAACCCAGGGCCTTGTGTATGCTGAGCAAGAGCTCTACCATTGAGTTCATGCCTAGCCCCACTGCATACAGTTTTATTTATTTGTTTATTTATAGACATGGTATCACTATGTAGCTTAGGCTGGCCTTGAGCTCACAATCCTGCCTCTGCCTCCTAAGTGCTGGGATCCAGGTGTATACTACACCTGGCTTATATATAGTTTTATACTCAGTTCAGGGGACCATGGTGTCTACTCCTCAATATTATTTATTTATGAGGTGTGATTTTTAAAAAGTATTGTGAATTCTGATGCCCAGTGCCATCCAATGGAAAGACAAGGATCTTCAATATGGGAAATGTCAGGTAGTGCAACATGTGGAACCTTAGTAACAGTGCAGTCAGTCAGGTGTGAGTTACGCTTGAGAGAGGTGCATTATAAAGTGGTCTTAAGTTATGGATCATGAAGAACACTTCTGGTACGGCAATTTCTGTCAAATAAACACATTACAGTGTGTCCTCATCTACCTTATGGGTGGAATCTGGCATGATGTGACTGCTAGTTCTCCCTAAAAGTCAAAACAATCTTGAAAGGTAAATATTGTTTTTCAGTACTGAGGGTTTGAACCCAGGCGTCACACATGCTTTGCAAGTGCACTACCACTGAGCTGTACCCCTAGCCTATTTTTTTACCTTTTTATTTTGAGACAGGGTCTCATAAAATTACACAGGTTGCCTCTGGCCTTGAACTTGTGATTCTCCTGTCTCCGCCTCCTGAGTCACTGGGATTATGCTTCATTAAACCCTTCGAGGTAAATGTTTTGAATTGATTGAAGACACCGAGGTGGCCAGAACAGTGCAACTAATGACACTCATGAACTGCTTCAAGAAGTGGCAAGAATTATGGGAAAGGTGTGTTCAAAGCCAGGGGGAGTATTTTTATGCATCAACATCAGGAAAACAAAAATCCTTAAAACTGGGTCAGTAAACCACTTAATGATAAATAACGAAAAGACTGAGATTGTCCAAGATTTTGCTTTACTTGGTTCTACAATCAACACTCGTGGACACAGCAGTCAAGAAATCAAAAGACACATTGCTTTAGGAAAACCTCTTGCAAAAGAGCTCTTTAAAGTGTTGAAAAGATGTCACATTGAAGGCAAAGGCGTGTCTGACTCATGTCATGGTATTCCCAGTAGCATCATAAGTTTGTAAAAGCTGGATGTTGAACAAGGGAGGCAGGAGAAGAATCGATGCTTTTTGAATTATAGTGCTGGAAACAAATATTGAATATACCATGGACTGCCCCCAAAAACAACAGATCCATCCTAGAAGAAGTGCAACCAGAGTGCTCCTTGCTAGCAAGGATGGCTAGACTGTGTCTTACGTATTTTGGACATGCTGTCAGATGGGACCAATCCTTGGAGAAGGACATCATGTTTCAGAGAGTTAATGAAAAAAAGGAAGACCTTTAACTAGATGGATTGACACAGTGACTGCAATAATGGGCTTAAACATAAAAAAGACTGTGTGCGTGGCACAGTGTCAGGGAGTATTTTGTTCCATTGTACATAGGGTTGCTATGAGTTGGACTCTACTCAACGGCACCTAACAACAATGACAATGTAAGAATGAAATTAATGGCAATGTAATTTATTTTACTGTGAAAAATTAAAAAAAATTCACTGTATTTTTTGATCACACCTTGCATTTAATTAATTAATGGTGTTTTGTTTGTTTTTTGCTTTGTTTTTTGAGACAGGGCCTTGGACTCACAATCCTCCCACCTCAGCCTCCCGATTACAGGTATACAGCACCATTTCCAGCTCCTCAATATTTTTTATAACAGTGTAATCAGGTGGGAGTGAACATGCAGGGGGAGGAAACAGGGAGATAGAGGAGAGGGCGCTTTACAAGCTGAAGGACTCTTATTTTAGGAAATAATTGGTCTACTGCTTCTTTTGACTTCTTTCCTGTAAACAAAGGCCCCAGTGCTTTGAAGACCATCCTTTCCTGTTATCACAGGTCTCCAGCTGGTTTGTGTCTTCCTGGAAGACATGAATAGATGAATCTTGGGGAGGGAAATCAGCTTTTGTTATGCCTTCTCAGTGCCAGATACCAGGCCGCCTGTGTCTTGTGATTCTCCTGATAAAAACCAAGGCTCAGAAGTTCAGTGAATTGCCTCAGGCAGCACAGCCTTGAATGGAACCAGAGCTACCTGGTGCAGATCTTGGATGGCTGGCCCTAAGAAATTCTTCAGGGAACCCTGAAGGGGAGGTGGAGTGAGGTCCAAGGACTGCAGTGGTTGCCAAAGGCTAGAGACGGCCCCTCAGCTTCCTAGACTTGGCAAATACCCCAAACTGGTCCTCCCAGTTCCAGCAAGGTAACACAAATGAAAGAACTTATCTCTGCCAGGAACTGCCAGATCCAAGTTTAGGGTCCCTCGCTAGACTGCACCCCAGCTTCTCTAGCCCAGAAGGACCACCTGATGGAACATGCTGGCTGAAGGGAAGGCTGAGATGCTAAGGCTCCCACTCAAATTTTCTTTTGTCTTCCAAAGAGATTCCCCTAGTAGGGGACTAAAGAGCTCAGTTCATCACCAAAACACCTCACAGTCCCCCTGAGCCCCCCTGGGTAGGGGGGCAGCAGCAGTTGGGGAATGTAGCTGCTGCAGTAGTAGAGTAGCAGAGTGACTAGTATGTGTGAGGCCCTGGGTTCAGTCCCCAGCACACATACACACATACACAAACATACACACACTCTGGAAGCCTTCAGTTGGTATCTATCCCTGTAAGTCAGGTTCACACTTGAGCCTCCTTGCCATAAGGATTTCCGAGGGGTCAACAAGAGTCTGGAGTGGGTTGGAATAGTATCAGAACATATTCTGGCACAGTGCCACCCGTGTCTATTCTGATCTTTAGCCACAGCTGGCTGAGGAGTCAAAGTTGCTGGTAGTGACCAGGTGTCTCCCTCTAGCCTTTGCAGCAGGTCCCTTTGCCCAGAGCCCAGGAAGAAGTCAGTTGTATCTCAGACATGATGGCGCTTTTGGGACTCAGGGAAGGCTTCCCAGAAGGGAAGATGGGACCAGTAGCTTGGGATTAGGAGGCCCAATTCTCCCTTGGGGGAAGGGGAAGTTCTTAAGATGGGAGAATCTCTAGCATAGATGGGAGAAAGACACTTCTGAGTTCCCCTGGGGACACTAGGCCTGACACAGAGCACTGCCAGGCTTCCCCCACCAACCAGGCCAGGAGATGAGTCAGAGGCTGTGGCTAGGAGCTTCCTCCTAGACTTGGAGGAAATGAGCAAGGCTTTCTCAGACCAGCAAGCTCTGAATGGTTTAAAAAGGGAGCCCCCAGGGAAACTGTAGGGCCAATGGGGTGTGGAGGCGGAGCCCCAGGGAGAGTAGCCTGACTCTACACATACCCAGGGAGGTCTTCAGGGATGATAGCAGCCAGTGCTCATAGTGGGAGGGCAGAGGTCTCTGGGTTGTGACCTATCCTTTGCTGGGCAATTATACACAGGATGTAGCAGTGGATAGAGAAACTTTCCCTCTTATTTCTGCTCTGTAGCCTAGGACTGGGGTGCCTAAGTTCCTGGGCCAACTCTCCCACCTAGAGGCTAGCAAGGCAGTCAAGTCCATGCCTCTGGGGCACCCACTTATAAGAAGACTAGGGGAGGAACCAGATGCTGACATTTCCCTCAGGAGGAGCCCTGTTCCCCCTCGCTCAGCTCTGATCTCTTTGCCCCTGCCCTATTCTCAGTCCCTCTTCTTCCAGCCTTCTATTCTGGGTCTGTGGTCACAGTTTATATTTGGGACAAGCACATCACAGGGCATCTGACCATTCCTGGCAAAGCTGTCAGCCCCAGGAAGTTCTAGCTCTAGGCTCTGTGGTAACATAGTGTGCCTTCCCTAAATCCTCTCACTGGGGGGAGGGGACAGTCCTCAGGTGCTCCAGGTGGAAGATCCTGAACTCATTGGGAACAGGAAGTATTAAGTTGGGAGTGGGGAACTTAACACATTTTTCATGGAGCTCAGTAGTGTCCTCAGCTAGGGAGCAGAGAACATGACAGAGCACCTGGTGGGGCAGGAAGATATTTTGTTCTGTTTTTTTATTTTTCTTTCTCTTTCTCTTTTTAAAATTTATTATTATTATTATTTTTATGGTGCTGCAGATCTAACCCAGGGACTTGAACATGCTAAGTACATGCAAGGGATGGATTTCTAAATGAGGGGGGAAAGATGGTTCTGAGGCTGCCTTGCAGCTGACCTCCCAGGCCTGCTCCTAGAACAGGGGAATGGGAGGAATACTATCTTCTCTCTAGAGCTCCAGCCTTGTTTCTGGACAAGGAGTTCCAGGAGTCTAGAGGGTGAGGCAAGTGCAGCACCCCTTTTTCCCTAGTCCACGTTCTGAATGGCAGGTGACCTCCGGTTGGACAAGCTTTTTTTAGGTCCCTGTGAACAGAGCAGGAAAGGAGGGGGCTGCATCAATACTCTGGAGGTGGGCAGTGTGCTGTATCCTTCCAGCTGTGGCCTTAATGCAGGGACTCTGCTGGGACACATGCCACTCCCCAGCCCAATAGTCTCCAGACCCCTCCCTCCGGCACTCGGAGGCGGGGCTGTCCACAGCGCGAGGAATGCAGGCTGGGGGCCTGGAGCCCGGGTCAAATTCCAGGGGAGACCCTGGGCCCAGTGGGCATGTTTGCGCAACTCGGAGCCCAGCTGAGGCCCCCACCGACTCCCTCCCCTCTTCCACACCACTCAAAGAGAACCGACTGGTGGCGAACCCCGGGGGAAGGTAGTGCGCCTCTTAAAGAGTCTTGGCCCGGAAACAGTGCGCCGGAAAGAGCTGCTTGCGGGGGGCTGAAGGCCGCGAGCAGGAGGGGAGGGGAGGTCCAGCCGGCCATCTGGAAAAGAGCCTCTCCCGCACTCTGCGAAGTCTGCCTCCGGGCGCCAACAAACTAGGGCAGGCCGGCGGTTTAAAATTAGCCGGGCCTGCCTCCGTCCTCCCAGGCGCGGGCCACCGGCGGCGGGTGTACCGGGTGGCGGGGGCGGTGACTCAAAGGGCTTTTCCAGCCATGCAGCCTCCCGCGCTCTGCGTGGGCCAGGTCCGGCAGCTCCCTGGGGACTCCCCTCACCCTGTCGGGTCTCTTCTCGGCCGGCCCTCCCAGCCCAAACCCCCACCTGCAGGGGCGAGACTGTAGCCCACGGGCCCTAGCCCAGTCTCAGGACACCGCTCCCAGCCCTTGCCACCTCGAGTGGCCAGTCCCGGGCCCGCCCTTCCTCGTGGTCCCGCCCCACCTCACCTGAAGCAGGTGGAACCTGGCCCCTCCCCAGCTCCGCCTCCTGGGTCCGCTACTGCCTGAAATGCTAGCGTCACCCTGCCCGGGCAGCAACCCTGGCAAGCAGACAGCGAGTGGACCCCAAACACCTCCACAGGTGGGCCTCACTTCGAGAGGCAGCCAGGGTGGCGCAGACCACAAACTCCCACTTCTCGTCTATAGCTTCCCCTCAGCGTGAGAGCCTCCCCTCTGCAAGCGGAGTGGAGACCGTGAGACCCCAGCCCAAGACTTTTTCGGAGAGCACTCGCTCCAGCCTCTCTCCGAGGCACCTCTCACCGGCTTTCATGGAGCGGTACCTGAACCTCAGGTCGCTCCAACCTTTCTCCGCAACCCCCTCACCTTGAGTGGCGCCCCCAGTAGGCGGTGCAGCGCAGGTATCTGCGCACTCAGGGGCAGGGCCCCGTCCAGGCTGCAAATGGGGGCCCGGCGTGGCTCCGGGAAGTTGGCACATGCGAAAGGGTCGGTGTCTTCCAAGTACTGCACCCTCACCGTCACCACTGATACAGGCTCCCCATCCCCGCGCTCTTCCCCGCCCGCCATGGCTCTAGCACCGGCTCGCACCGCGGGGCTTCGTGTCCCTGCCCCGCAGTAGCTTCAACTCTACTAGCTCCGCTGTTTGGGCCGGGCCAGACAGGACACTGCTTTGGGGCGGAACCAGATGGAGGCGGGGCCGAGGAAGGGGTGGAGCCAAGACAAGGCCCGGGGCGCGCGCTTGGGGTAACTACAGTCCGGGGCGGGGCTTGCGCCAGCCACTCAAAGAGCTCTGTTGGTAATCCCGTTAGTTGCCTGGCTAGGAGGGCGGGAAAAGCTGAGCTCTTGCCCCACCTCGGAGAAAGCAGAGAATGGGGAGGCTTTCTTTGGGTTTAGGGTAGACCAGGGTGCGTTTCTTTGGGGGATTTTAGTGCAGTTGCAGCTTCAAGTAGGCTCCATCAACCCGGTCTCCCTCAATTTAGAGACGAGATGGGCCTAATTCCTTCAGTTTGAGAGATCAGTGGATGTATTTCTCTTGGGCACCGCAAAGAGAGATCCTTTTCAGTTTTGAGCAAGAAGTGAAAATAGATTTCACTGAGGGAACGGGTGTGATCATTTCCTTTTAGTTGTGGGAAGAAGAGGGACGGGTGCCCTTTTCTCGAAAAAGAATGGATGAGTCAGTTTGAGAAAGCTGTTAGCACATGCCAGTTTGGGGAAAGACGTGGGATGGGGTACCCCTCAGCTTGAACGAAAAGTGGAGACAATCGTCTGGGTCGAATGCCCGAAAGCTGAGTGGGTCACTCTTAGTTTAAAGAGAATTCAATAGGTTCCCTTCAGTTTCTTGGAAAAGGTGAGTAGTGTTCCCTGTAGTTTGAGAGGAGACGGTGATGCCTCTTGGTTTTGGAGAGAAGAGGAACAGCCTCTTTATTGGCCTGGAGTGAGCTAGGCTCAATCCTGGCCTTAGGGTTTCTGGGGACCTTGCAGGTAGTGGTGTCCATCGCCGCTGTCTGGGAGTACACAGTGCGCGTGCGCAGCTCTGGTCGCTGCGGGGGCCCGGTGGGATCCCAGGTTTGGGAGAGGAGAGAGGAAGGCGGCGGCGCACTGCCCCCTGCCGTCTGTACAGGGCGCCGCCCGGACCCGCCGCCTGGGAACTAGGGGTCCGAGGCTCGCCGCAGGGCGGCACTTGCGGCGGAGGAGCCGCGCCCCTCCTGCCCAGCCCTGCCCTCCAGACCCCGCCCCTCTCTGTCTGGATCCAGGCGAGGGGTGGTTTGGGGGCGCGGACTGGCAGTAGGTTTCGAGCCTCGGGGAGGAGCTGCGCTGGGGAATTTGCGGGGCTGGGACTCGTCTAGAGGGGATGGAGGAAGGGATCCCTACTATAGGCGTTCGGGGCAGGGTCTCAGAGCCCGGACCTGGCCAGGGGGTATCAGAGCCAGGATTGGGGGGAGCGAGCCCCACGTGCCTGTGACGCGGGGGCTCCCGGTAGGCGGTGGCTGCGGCGGCTACGCGGGGCCGCCGGCGGTGTGGTGCCGGGAGGGCTGTGAGGCAGCCTGCAGGATGCTGCGCGCCGCACTGCCCCTGCTCGGGCTGCCCCTGGCGGGGGTAGGGGCAAACGAAGAGCCCACCCAGGAGTCGGAGTCGACGGGTGAGCCTCCTCCGGGCTTAGCGCTCTTCCGCTGGCAGTGGCACGAGGTGGAGGCGCCCTACCTGGTCGCCCTGTGGATCCTGGTGGCTAGCCTGGCCAAAATCGGTGAGTGCGTGTGTGCGTGCGCCAGGCCAGCTGCCGGCAGCGGACCCGCCCCCAACCAACCCTGAGTGTCCAGATCTGGGCCGGCTTCTTGCACCGTGCCCAGACTTAGGCTCCAATTCCGCAAATCCCTGTTCTCACCCAGTTCCTGCGCCTCCCCTTGTGGGTCTCTCTTCTCCATTTCTCCGTGGGAGCTCGGAAGATTTGCCTTCCTGAAGGCTGCCCCCGCGCTCTCCAGCTCCATCTTTGGCTTCTTTGCCCTCTCTACTCCTCCTTCCCTTTACAATGAGACCTCAGCAGTCAGATCGGTCCTCCACCAGTGCCCAGCCTCTCAGAAACCTGCCAGTGATGAGGACATGTGGAGACATTGAGGAGATGGTGTTCTCATCGGAACCCAGCCATCCTGGTCCTGAGAGCTGGCCTTCCTTGGAGACCAAAACCCACGTGTCCATTCTCTTGAGAAACTAAACTGCCACTTTTCCTCTGGCTCACTTCTGTTCCCCCCTTAAAGGTGCTGACCTCATGCATCTAGATGTGGAAACCCCCTCCATTCAAGTTCACATTCCTCCCTCTTCAGGATGTAAGAAACTTCCGTTTATTGGGGCTTCACTGTGTGCTGCCTGCCCTGGGCACTGCCATACCCCTGACCTCCTTGGGTCCCACAACGTTGAAGCCTGTGCTTCAGGCTCTTTTCCCTGAAAAGAGCTGCTTTTCCTTGACTCTGCCCCTTCCTCCTCCTTACTGAGCAGCCAGTGGTCCCTCCTCCCACCAGAGACCCTCCTTCTTTCTCCCTGTTGTGCAGGCTCTGCTGTGGGGGTGACTAATTATAGCTGAGCGTTGCTACTCACTCTCATCTATGCTGGCACAGCCTGTACTCCAGCCTCACCAATACAGCCTTCATGTAGGAATCCCACAGTCTAGAATTTACCCCTGTTTTCCCCCAGGGACACTGCAGGGGTGCTGGGAGGGGGGCTTGGGAAGGAACAGAACTCTCCACTCTGCTTTGGCGGCTGGAGATTAATAATGGAAAATGGAACTCGAAATGCCTTCAGGGAGCCTGATTCTGCCAGAGAACTGGCTTCTGTGATGGGTCTTGGATTGCAGGGCTGGGGCTGGTGCATGCTGAGGAGATAAGGATGAAATGAGGTCCCTGAAGGAGAGGAACGGGAACCAAAGGCAGGGCTGAGTGTGGGGAGAGCTATGACTGAAGTCACCCTAGAGGCCCAGCAGCAAGGTGGGTACAGCCTCAGATCAGGAGGTAAGGATTGGGTTTGTTGACAAGTCTATGAGCTGTGGGAGAATTTCTGTCTTATTTAGGGTTTATAGCAACTACTATAGTTTCCCTCGTGCATTATGGTGCTTTTTCTAGTTTGGATGACACCTTCTATGGAAGAAGAAAAGATCCTCCTTCTCACCAGCCAAAACGGAGAAAGATAAGCAGAATGTTCAGGAACACCTCCCAATTTCCTTGCTAGGACTGCCCCCCTTATTCAACGAATATTTATGTAGTCAATTGCACCGGTAAAGTCCTTTGGGTGAAGTTTCCAAAGGGCACCATCTTGGCTTAGCGCTTGACATAGGCTAATGGGGAGGACTTCTCCACCAGCACCCCAGGGACTGTATGGGAAAAAATATGTTCACTGTGGTCCAAGGGCCCAAGGGAGAGAGCCATAGTTTAGAGGATAAGGTTAGGAGTAGCAATAGTGTTAGAAACCCTTTTTATTACCATCCAAGCTTTTCTTGGACACAGATTTGTTATTATTTTTCCCTATAATCAAATTTAATTAATATTTATTGAGAACCTACTATGTGCCTAACACTACACTAGGCGCATTTGCAGACTTTATATCATTTTATTTTCACCCTTTGTGATGGGCATTTCTCCCATATTACAGAGAAGAAATTGAAGTTCAGGCAGATTGCATAATTTGCCTGAGGTCACAGGGTTAAAAAGTGATAAGGCCAGAAAAAGACATGGAGATCTGATTGCTAAACCCAAAGCTTTTTAAATTGCTGAGCTCATATAATGAAATGTACATTAAGTTGGGAGGCCTGCGATGTTTCTAGGAGGTATAATATACATGGAAATTATAGTTTGGGAACCCTAACTACAAGATATAATGGGAAAAGGACCTGGCAATCCACTCCCAAGGCAATCCCAAAACAGCCATTGAAAACCCTATGAGGGTCGCTATGAGTTGGATACCGACTCGACGGCATCTAACAACAACAACAACTACAATATATACGGTATACGTATATAATAATACGGTAATATATTATTTTATCATGTTGCTGTTAGGTGGTGCCGTTGAGTTGGTGTCCAACTCATAGCGACACTATGCACAACAGGTGAAACAGTATTGTTAGTGCTTCCCTGCTATTCATAGGATTTTCAGTGGCTGGTTGTTTTTTGGGAATGGATTGTCAGGTCCTTCTCCCAAGCCTACAGCATCTACTGTTTCCAAGCGGTCTCCCATCCAAGTACTAACCAGGTGCGACCCTGCTTAGCTTACGAGATCTGACGGGATTGATGCCACAGTGGTACTGCTGCAGGCCTTATTTAGTCATAGTGCAATAATTGTGTGTGTGTGTGTGTGTGTGTGTGTGTGTGTGTGTGTGTGTGTGTGTGTGTGTATGGGGGGGGGAGTAATGGGGGTTTGAACCCAGGGCCTTCTGCATGCTTTGCAAGCACTGTACCACGAAACTGTACTCCCAGCTCCTTTTATGTTTTTCATCTGAGCCAGGGTCTAAGTTATATAGGCTGCCTCTGGCCTTAAACTTGCCATCCTGCCTCTACTTTCCTAGTCACTGGGATTACAGGCATGCACCACTATGCCTGGCTCTATGTACACATATAGTATAATAATTACTATTGTTGTTAGGTGCTGTCATGTTGGGTCAGACTCATAGTGACCCTCATAGGGTTTTCAATGGCTAATTGTTTCAGGATTGCTTTGGGAGTGGATTGCCATGTCCTTCTTCTGCTTTTTTGAGGTGCCGAGGATTGAACACTGCTCCTCAAAAAGTGTGGAGCAGCACTCTACCAACTGGGCTAAGCCCCAGCCCTAGTATAATAATAGGTAACATTTATTGAGTGTTTGCTATAAAGCAATGTGTTGTTTTCAAGTAGATTGTCTTATTTAATCCTCAAGACAATCCTATGAGATAATTATTGTTTTTACTCCCATTTTGCTGATAAGAAAACTGAGGATCAGAGAGATAAAGTTATTTACCCCAAGATCACAGAAGTAGTAAATGGAGAACCTAGTCCTTGAGCCCAAGCCCTTGACTCTGGAGGCCCTGATATTTATAGATATGGTGAGAGTGCTCAGTAGATTGTCCTGTCCTGACCCCAGGCTTCAATGCTCTGGCCAGTTGGGCATCTGAGCAGGCTCAGACCTTTCCTCCTAGCCTCCTGCATATATGCATATAAAAAGAAACTAGTTAGCATTTGCTGAGGTTCAAATATTGGCTATGGATAAGGAAGGTCAGAGAAAGATGAGGTCGATACCTGAGGATGACAGTAGAGAGGAGGAGGCAATTCTAGAAAGGGAAAAAGCAAACAAAGACCATGTAGCAGTGGAGGGTTTATAGTTCTGGTGGTTGGAGATTCTAGAAATCCTGTATTTCTTTTTTTCCTCTCTTCGTCCCAGGCTAGGAGTTCTGATCCTGAGTAACATGAAATGGGGAGTTTGTAAGCCAGTGAGTGTGCGTGAGGCTATTCCATAAGCTCATACCTGCTTCCCTCTTCTTGCATTGCAGTGTTTCACTTGTCTCGGAAGGTAACATCTCTGGTCCCTGAGAGCTGCCTACTGATTTTGCTGGGCCTGGTGCTAGGGGGCATAGTCTTGGCTGTGGCCAAGAAAGCTGAGTATCAGCTGGAGCCGGGCACCTTCTTCCTCTTCCTGCTGCCTCCTATTGTGCTGGACTCAGGGTATTTTATGCCCAGCCGGCTGTTTTTTGACAACTTGGGTGCCATCCTCACCTATGCTGTGGTAGGAACGCTCTGGAATGCCTTCACAACAGGCGCTGCCCTCTGGGGCCTACAGCAGGCTGGACTTGTGGGTGAGTGACCCTAAGACCTAGGCTGGCAGAGGGAGGCTATGCCAGACCCCATTCCCTGACTTGCCTTTGCTCCAGCTCTGAAGGTCGCATACTAGCAAGACCCATCCTGCAGGAGCTCTGTCTTAAGTCTTTCCTACCTGGAGTGCAAGGCAATGCTCCAGATGGGCCTCAGCCCTCATTTAGGCCTCTGCCAGTTTTGAGTCTGTGCTTTTGCAGCCTGACAGCTGAGCAGGAGCCTGGCTTCCAGCTGTGTGTGGGTTGCTGAGGCTGGGGAACCTGCATTACTACTCTGTTGCCTCCTGCCCTCTGTTTCCCTGTTGCCACTTGTCAGTCTTGTTCCCATGAGGCGCAACTAACCATTCCCGCAAGGACCTACTGTCCTGGCTCTGCTCCGGCCATGCCATGGTGGTTTCCATGCCATGGTGGTTTCTAGTTTTTCTTTTCTTTCTTTTTCTTTTCTTTCTTTCTTTTTTTTTTTTTTTTTTTTTCAGTCCTGGAGGTTTATTCCAGGGCCTCACATATGATAGACAAGTGCTCCACCACTAAGCTGCACTCTCAGCCCTATTTTTTATTTTTTATTTTGAGATAGGATCTTGCTAAGTCGTGCAGGCCGCCTCTGACCTTGAGCTTAGGATCCCCCTGCCTCAGCCTCCCAAGTTGCTTGTATTAAGGCAGGCATGTGCCACTTTGATCATCTTTCTTCTTTTTCCTCCTCCTCCTCTCCTTCCTCTTCTTTTTAAAATTTTTAAAAATTATTATTATTTTTTGCAGTACTTAGAAGTCGAATCCAGAGCCTCGCACGTACTCTGCAAGTGCTCTACCACTGGGGTGCACCTTCAGCCCATTTTTTGTTTTTTTCTTTTGAGTCAGGGTCTGGCTAAATTGCTCAGGCTGACTCTGGCCTCAAACTTGTGATCCTCCTGCCTCTGTCTCCCGAGTTGCTGGGATTAGAGGCATGTGCCATCATACCCGGCCTACTTTTAATAAATATATTTTATGTCCCCAAAATGCCAGCCACTGCACTGGGCATTCTCTCCTTACTTATCCCATTGACTTTTCATAACAACTCTGTTTTGGTATAATTTGTCCCATTTAATGAATGAAAAAGAAGAATCCCTTAAGAAGTTCATTTGATGTCAGGTCCATCCAAGGTTGGCAGAAGTCTCCATTTCCCTGAGGCTCTATGCCTTTAGGCCCTCTCCTGATTCTTTCTCTTTCATTTCCTGAGCCAAGAAATTCTTTCACTTCTGAGGCTGATAATTCAGACTCCTTTTAAGGTAAAAGAAAAGGTTTGCAGTTTCCAGCTGGGGACTCCAACCTGGTTTTCCTAATAATATAGTGAACTATTTGTGGCAGGAAGAGAAGGGGGGATCAAATCCTAATCATAGTAGTAATTTTAATAATAGGTGCTACCCATTGGGTGCTTACTATGTATTAGGCACTGGTTAAATAAAGAACTTTTCGAGATAGATATTGCTGTTATTCTCAGTTTGTCCATGGGGTCCTGTCTGTGCTACTTTTCCTGCTGTGTCCAGCGCTCACTGTCCTGCTGAGAATTGTGTGTGTCATATCCCTTTGGGCAGGAACCACAGATGTGAGAGAAAGCTCCCTCTTGTTATCCTCCCTAATAAAGCCAGTCTGTGGCCAATGCCCACCTGCTGGTAGCTCCTTTTACTGCTGCAGCAGTTTTCATTATCAGTGCCACCTTAGCTGTTCAGGTTACATAGAGCTTTCTGAGTCATCTCCTGGGATGGTTTCTGCAGCCATCTTGTGAAGTAGGCAGATGAGAAGGCATGGCTAAGAGTAGTCATGTAACAGTGACATAGCCCACAGCTGGTGAATGCAAAGCCAGACCTTAGGCGTATGCAGCTCAGCTCAGGTCTCCTGACCTCTAGGTCAGTGTTGCCCTCGTCTTCCTCAGTCCTCTTTGGGCTTCCTCCTTCCCAGTAGGGAAGCTTCTGGGCTTGTCCCAGAAACACCCAGAGAGGGTGTTTTATAAGTAGGGGTGGCTTCTGGGCTTGTCCAGGGAGTGCCAAAGGACACAGAGTCATCTTCATCAATTACTGGTCTGTCCTTCATCTCTTCCTTGATAGCCTCTAGGGTGCAGGCCGGCCTGCTGGACTTCCTGCTGTTTGGGAGCCTCATCTCAGCGGTGGACCCCGTGGCTGTGCTGGCTGTCTTTGAGGAGGTGCACGTCAACGAGACTCTCTTTATCATCGTCTTTGGAGAGTCCTTGCTCAATGATGCAGTCACCGTGGTGAGAGTGCTCAGTAGATTGCCCTGTCCTGACCCCAGGCTTCCATGCTCTGGCCAGTTGGGCATCTGAGCAGGCTCAGACCTTTCCTCCTAGCCTCCTGGGGAAGAAATAGGGTCTTACCTTTCCCCCATTCCAGTGGCCCCAGTTATTGCCTGTCCCTTGCTCCTGACTCTCTTGCCACTCAGGTGCTGTACAAGGTCTGCAACTCCTTTGTGGAGATGGGCTCCGCCAACGTACATGCCACTGACTACCTGAAGGGAGTCGGTCAGTATTTCCCCCCTCTCAGCCAGCACTGAAGGTCTGCCTCCCCTGGATTGCTGCGTCCTACCCACCAACCATCAGGACAGAGGAGGCTGTTCATGTTGCCTCATGTTTTACTCTCCTCTATGAAGAAATGGGGTCTGGGAGGGGCATGACCTGGGATCCTGAGCCCT
Organism: Pedetes capensis; assembly: GCA_007922755.1. NCBI lineage: Eukaryota > Metazoa > Chordata > Mammalia > Rodentia > Pedetidae > Pedetes > Pedetes capensis. The sequence goes on from VMDO01005070.1 coordinate 57,741, forward strand.
GGGAAGTGTGGTGGGGGTCCTCTTCCACTTCCTGTAAGACAACAGTCTTGTCAACCCCGGGGAGGGTTAAGGCCAGGGGTCATGCTGACAACCCACTCCTCCCCCAGCCTCCCTGTTGGTGGTCAGTCTGGGCGGGGCAGCCGTGGGCTTAGTCTTTGCCTTCCTCTTGGCCCTGACCACACGCTTCACCAAGCGGGTCCGCATCATCGAACCACTGCTGGTCTTCCTCCTCGCCTATGCAGCCTACCTTACTGCTGAAATGGTCTCGCTCTCCGCCATTCTTGCGTGAGTCTTGGGGGCTTTGCAGGCAGGTAGCAGGGAGGGGGCACTGGAGATAGTTGTTCCTCGGGTGGACAGAAGCAGGACCCTAATGAGTCTGTAGGCAATGTTGGGTGTGGTGTTCCATATGTGCAATCTCAGCACTGGGGAGGCAGAGGCAGGAGGATGAGGATCGCCACAAGTTCGAAGCCAGCCTGGTCTACATAGTAACTCTGTCTCAAAACAAAACAAAACACCAGAAAAACAAACAAACAAAAAACAAAGACAGAGTCCATGGGCTTCCTTCAGCCTTGTGATAGTGGATGCTTCAAGCTCCTCTAGGGAGACAGGAAGCCTCAGGTAATCTTCCAGATGATACCTGGGTTCCCCAACTGCCTTAGGCACCTGAGAGCTCAACATTTTTCTGACCGAAGTGTGGGCTGAGTTGGAAGTGGACTTCAAGGCCTGAGGTCATAGACTATGGTGGCCACAGCTCTCTAAAAAGGTGCTTCAGAGAGTCTGCTAGTCAGAACGCGTTTCTCCCCTCCCCGTCCAGGAGGCATCGAGTAGGAAGCCTGGAGGTCTGGACTCATCCCAGGATCACCACTAATTAGCAGTCACCATGCCTCCTTGAGTTTCGGCTCTGAGACTCTGACACCCTGGCGTGGGCACGCCCCCATCGCATAGCATGCTCAAACCCCAGAGGCTGAGCCCCCAAGGACTCTCCTCATTTGCTCTGTCTCTTTGTCCCTCTCCCAGGGTGACCATGTGTGGCTTGGGCTGTAAGAGGTATGTGGAGGCCAACATCTCTCATAAGTCACGCACGACTGTCAAGTACACCATGAAGACCCTTGCGAGCTGCGCTGAGACTGTCATCTTCATGCTGCTTGGCATCTCAGCTGTGGACTCTTCTAAGTGGGCCTGGGACTCGGGGCTGGTGCTGGGCACCCTCTTCTTCATCCTGTTCTTCCGAGCCCTCGGTATTGCCGGCACCTTCTGCCTCCCTATGTTTCTCCCTGTCCCCTCTCCTCTCACAGCCCCAATCTGAGTCCATATCCTTGTCAGTTCTTAAGCCTTCCCTTGCTGCTCACCTCTCCCAGCCCCTGCCAGACCTTAGCCCAGATACTTGGTGTCATCTGCTCCCAGTGTCCTCCACTCCCAACGCTTGCCCCTGCTGGCCTCCCTCCTGCTGTAGGCGTAGTCCTGCAGACGTGGGTGCTGAATCAGTTCCGGCTGGTCCCTCTGGACAAGATTGACCAGGTGGTGATGTCCTATGGGGGACTGCGGGGGGCTGTGGCCTTTGCTCTCGTCATCCTACTGGACAGGACCAAAGTCCCTGCCAAGGACTACTTTGTGGCCACCACTATTGTGGTGGTCTTCTTCACAGTCATTGTGCAGGTGGGAGTGCCCCTGAGGCTGGGTGGGAAGAGGGTCAGGCAGGCCCCAGGGGAATCTTGGAGCCTATGGGACAGGGGCTTCTCTTTCCTTTGGGGGAAGCAGGGACCTGACTTCCCAGACCTTGACTCCAGTGGGGTAGGGGGACAGAGCCGAAGCCTAATTATGGAGAGAGAAAGGGAACAGACAAGCGAATACAGCAGGGCTGATGTCCTGCCTGTCCGTAGGGCTTGACCATCAAGCCGCTGGTCAAGTGGCTGAAGGTGAAGAGGAGTGAGCATCACAAGCCCACCCTGAACCAGGAGCTGCACGAGCACGTGGGTACCAGAAACCCATCCCTCCACCTGTCCCTTTCTCCCTTTTCCTATTTTGGCAGAGTCCTGATCCAGTCCCCCTACCCACCCCCTTCTAGACTTTTGACCACATTCTGGCTGCAGTGGAGGACGTTGTGGGGCACCATGGCTACCACTACTGGAGGGACAGGTGAGGGAGCTGCCCCGAGGCTCCTTCAGCAGCAGCAGCCCAACCAGCCAGGGTAGCATGGGGGATAGGCCACCCTTCTGAGAAGGGACACGGTCAGCCTCAGGCTGGGTGACCTCGGCCTGAAGCCCTTCAGTGGCATCCCACTACTCTGAGGATAAGAGAAGGCTCGCCAGTGTGGCCTGCTTGGCCCCGCATGGTCTGGCACCTGGGAGACTCCAGCCCCATCATGCTCCGCTCTGTCTTTGATGGTCTGCTTGCTAATTACATGGACCCTATTTTAGAGCCTCAGGACTTACCATGCTCTCCAAGCCTGGCTACGAGGACCATTGCACATGTCATTCCATCTAAATACAACACTCCCTTGCCTCTTCACTTAATTTCTATTTGTCCTTCAGGTCTCATTCTAGGCTTTGGTTCCTTAGGAAGGGCTTCCCTGGCCTTCCTGGCTGAGACAAATCCTGTATGCTCTGTAATTACCCTTCGTAGTTCTTGTCATGGTTGCAGTTTTTTACAGTGATTACTTATAATAACTTTAATTAATGTCAGGTTTTCCCCTCCTCTAAGAGCAGGGACTAGCCTTGAGATTCTCCCTGGCTGAGACCCATACCAAGAAAGCCAGGCCAGTGCTGGTGATGGCCCTGCCCTATCTGAGGAAGGTCCAGCCAGCCATGCCTAGGGGACGGCACTTAGGGCTGGACCTGGCATCCTCTATAGGTGGGAGCAGTTTGACAAGAAGTACCTGAGTCAGCTGCTGATGCGGCGGTCAGCCTACCGCATCCGGGACCAGATCTGGGATGTGTACTACAGGCTCAACATCCGGGATGCCATCAGCTTCGTGGACCAGGTGAGCCAGGGGTGGTTGGACAGATAGTCAGCAAAGCGAGGTAGAAAGGACTGACAGGCAGGTAGCCTTGTTATCAAGGAGCAGGGAGTTGGGAATTCCCAGATGGCTCTATGATTTTATGAAGTGGCAGCTGCAGAAACCAGCCTGGCCTGTGCTAACAATCAGAGATTGGCAGGCAGTACAGAAAGGTGGGAAACAGCTGGACTCTGACATTGGCAGATGTGGTTCAACTGTTACCACCTATAGACTGTGACGTTGGGTAAGTTATTTAACAAATATTGTCTGAGCCTCTGTTCTGTGGTAAGAAAGCAGGAATAAGTATGAGTACCTATGTCAGATTTTGTGAATGCAATATATAGAGCACCGCTCACAGTATCTGGCATATCAGAAGAGCAAAATGAGGGCAGGGGTGTAGCTCATTGGCAGAGTGCTTGCCTCACATATGAGGCCCTGAGTTCTATCCCCAGGATCAGAAAAAACAAAAATGAGCAAAATAAGCATTAAATGTTGTTATTCTCCTTATTGCTTGCTGTCTGGACACTCCGTCTGACTGCTGTCTGACCTTGCTGTTGAACCTCGTAGGGAGGCCACGTCTTGTCCTCCACAGGCCTTACTCTGCCCTCTATGCCCAGCCGCAATTCTGTGGCAGAGACCTCTGTCACCACCCTGCTGTGAGTCCGTGAGGCCCCTTCCTACTCCCCTGGGCCCTCTCCCTGAATCCCTTCCGGGGAAGATTTGTCAGCACTTACGCTTCCACCCTTCCCCTGGTCTGTGCCTCTTGCCTTCCTCCCCAGCACGTGTCCCTACCTCCTGCAGGAGGGAGAGTGGCAGTGGAGCGTGTCTGGATCTGCAGGTGATTGACACGGTGCGCAGCGGCCGGGACCGGGAGGATGCTGCGATGCATCACCTTCTCTGCGGAGGCCTCTACAAGCCGCGCCGCAGGGTGAGAGCAGGCAGGGCGTGAGAGTTCTGAGGGGGTGACGGGGCTCCGGGGAAGCAGCGGCTCAAGGGGCAGTTTGTGCCAGCGTCAGCAAACTGTAGGTGCCCGGTTGAGGAGTGTGGGTTTCATCCTGTTGGCAATAAGCAACCTTTTGTTTTGGATGTTGTTTTGGAGGAAGAGTTGGTTTTCTCTGCTAGCAGAGTGCAGATCCACTGAAGGGCGAGACTTGAGAGCTGGAAAGCCAGTTGGGAAGCTGGAGGCAAACATTTGGGTTTAGAGCTGGCTGGTGAGGGAGAGGTTCACTGAGAACCTGGTGATTGGCCCTGAGGAGAGAGGAAGAGATAGCGGAAAGGGGGTCCTGAGGGTTACTGCACAATTGGCTGTCACAGAAGCAGGGGTGCAGAGGAAGCCTGAGGGACCTGCTTAGCATGGGGAAGACATCTGGTTTAGGTAATGTGAGTTAGTGCAATGCAAATTGTGAAGCTGTGGGTTTGAAAAGCCCAGTCCATCCTGGAGGAATCTGTGGCAGCCGCACAAGGGGGCAGCAGACCATCATCTTGAACCTTTTGAAATGAGAATTTGACCATTCTCTTTTTTTCTTTTTCTTTCTTTCTTTTTCTTTTTCTTTTTTTTTTTTTTTTTTTTTGCAGTACTGGGGGTTGAACCCAGGGCCTCGCACTTGCATGCTCTGCGAGTGCTGTACCATTGAGCTGTACCCCCAGCCCTTTTTTTTTTACTTTTTTGAGACAAGGTCTCCCTAAATTACGCAGACTTCCTCTGGTCTTGAACTTGCAATCCTCCTGCCTCTGCCTCCCAAGTTGCTGGGATTACAGGCGTGCACCACTGCCTGGCTCAGAATTTGGCCATTCTCATTACTGGCAGTTTTCACAGGCAAGGGTCTTGGAACTGCTGAGATGGAAATAGATTCCTTTAATTTGCTCATGCTTCTGATATGACTCTTTGAAGCTCTTCTGAATAAGCTTCAAAGGTTTCAAGACTGCTCCTCCCCAGGCCCTCCTGCCCCCAGGCCAGCAATTCCTACCCTCTTCTATTGGTGTATCTTTCTGGCCCTGAGAAAACTGTTCCTACCCTACCGCATGGAAGGCTTGGGGCTACTCTAGACATGATTGGCTAGGCCAAGGCTCTCTGAATTTTCCAGGTCTAGGAGTTGCAATTGTCTTTTTGCAGCCCAGCATCCCTGCTTTGTCTCACCAACTTGGGGCTCTATATAATCCTCACAATCTGCCACACGTCTGTGTCTTTGGTTAATGGCTCATCCAACCTGTGGTGTTTTTTTTTTTTTTTTAACTTTTTTCTTATGCAAAATTTCAGTAGAGAGGATAAAATAACTCATTTATCTATCACCCAGCTCCAATAGTTATTCACTCATGATGAATTTTGTTACATTCTGTACGCCACAATACCTTGCCCACGCTTTATCTTAAAGCCAAATCAAGACATCATATCATCTTCTCTAAATATTTTAGTATGTACCTTTAGGTGGCAAGAACTCTTTTAAAAAATAAAATTGCTGGGCATGGTGGGACATGCCTGTAATCCCAGCGACTCGGGAGGCGGAGGCAGGAGGATCACAGGTTCAAGGCCAGAGGCAGCTGATATAGTTTAGTGAGACTTTGTCTCAAGATAAAACATAAAAAAGGAGCTGGCAGAGCACCTGTAAAGTATGCGTGAGGCACTGGGTTCAGCCCCCAGTACTGCAATGAATAAATAAATAAGTAAATAAGTAAATAAAATAAATGAATAATACCAAGTTGAGTACGGTGGCTTATGAGTTTAATCCCAGCATTTGGGAGGTGGATGCAGGAAGATGAAAAGTTCTAGGCAGCCTGGGCTACACAGTGAGACCCTGTCTCAAAAAAACAAAATAAGTAAAATCATAATACTGTTATCACAAAAAAATAAAAGTTGTTTCTTAAACATCTAGTCAGTGTTCATTAAATATCTTTTTCCAGCTGGTTTGTCCAAATCAGGATCCAAATAAAGTCCACAACTTATATTTGGAAAATATATCTTTTCATAAAAAGCAAATAAACAAAATAATAAAAACAAAACAAAACAAAAAATAAGAAATAAAACAACAGAAAACAAACCATAACAGTTCCTTTGCCCTCTTTTTTCTCCTTGCTATTTATTTATTGAAGAAACCAGGTACTTTTTTTTATCTTAGAGATTTCTCATTTTTCTAGATTTTGCTGACTGAACCCCAGTGATGTTGTTTAATGGGTTCCTACATTCCTTGTATTTCCTAGTTGTTAAATCTACAGGCCTGATGAGGTTCAGAGACATTCAATTGGTATGTCACTGGGATGGTTGGTGCTGAGAAAATGGAGAAATTTTCAGGGTAGAGAGCATTTGAGGGGAGAAAGGAGGGCCAAGGATAACATTAAGGAATTGCATGTGCAAGGAAGGGACAGGGAGCCAGTAAAGAAGGAGACAGAAGGAACCCTCAAAACACACTAGCAGATAGTATCTCTGGCTCGGGGTAGAAGGAGGGCTAGATGCCACACAGAGGCCACAGCACTGGTGGCCAGGGAGAAGGCAGCACTGTGGACTTGTGAAGCTTGAGTTGCATTTCTGGTATTTAAGGAAGTACTGGGTAGGAGTGAACGTGTCAGAATCAAATTGTAAAAGTTGGGCCATAAAGGGATGGCCGTGGTGTCAAAGGAAAGGCTTTCTTCAAGGAGGCAAAGGCAGAGTTTGCCTGAAAGCAGAGGGAAAATGGCCAGTAGGAAGAGTCAAGAAAGTGGAGAAATAGGAGTGAGCTGGGAGCTGAGGGGGCAGGAAGAAGTGAGTTTAGCAAAGCCGAAGCCGAGGCTGGGGAGTGATGGGTCCCTTCACCCCAGGATAGAGGGGCATCTCCAGATGCATAGCTGGAGGAAGAGAGCAGATGAGAGGCTTAAAGGAAGCTCTTAGAACTGGTTCAAGAAAGCAGAAAATAATAAGCCATAGGAAAGGAACCAGAATGGGAGTGTGAGGCAAAACAAGGTGACCTGGAACACTCTTGGCAGCACTTTGAGGGATTACCTACCACTAGATAATGAAAAGTTTGCTAAGCTGCCAAGGGCAGGGGCAGGCAGCCTGGGTGAGCGAATAGTGTGCTTGGTGTTTATGACAAAGAATCAAAAAGCAGATGAAGGTGGTGGCTCCAGATTAGGTAGGTAGTTTTTGGGATTGAGAGGGTCTAGGATGTCAGGGGCCTGCAACCGTAGCCCTGTGGCATCCAATCCTGTCAGATCTCAGAAGCTAGGCAGGGTTGGACCTGGTTAGTACTTGGATGGGAGACCTCCTGGAAACACCCAGTGCTGTAGGCTTGGGAGAAGAACCTGGCAACCCACTCCCAAACAATAATCTGCCATTAAAAACCCTATGACTAGAAAAGAAACAGTACCAATATTAGCAATACTGTTTTGCCTATTGGACATAGGGTCACTGAGTTGGACACCAACTCGACAGCACCTAACAACAACAACAACAACAGCAGCAGCAGCAGCAACAGGGTGTCAGGAGAGGTATTTATCAAAGTCCAAAGTGCAGCCCAGATGTCATGGTGGTAGTTGTAGAAATGGCTAGATGCAAAGTCCAGCAGAGATAGAATCCTATGTAGCTAGAAGGGGGATAGCAGGGGTGGTATGGGGTGGTATGCAGACCCCACTCAGATAAATGGAGGTGCAAAGAATATGGCCCTCTAGTCTTATAGTAGCCCTAGGGGACAAAATACAGGAGCTCCTGCCTCCTGTCACTTTAAATCAGAGAATTGGGAAAAGGGAAGCAGGGGATAGAGAAAGCCAGGTTTGGAGAAATCAATTCTAGAATAAAGAGAAGTTTTCCCCCAGTGAGCTGAAAATACAGAATCTCTGGCTGTGTTGCTATTTTGTTTTGTTTTGTTTTTTAATCCATGACTAGCTTTGGAGAAGCTGGGCTGGCAGGACCTGTGGTGAACATGTTGGGGCTGTAGCCTAGGGTTCCTGTGGGAGGCCAAGGCACTCAGCCTCATGGCAGGGCGGGGCTGTCATTGCCAGTACAAAGCCAGCTGTGGCCGCCACTTCATCTCTGAGGATGCGCAGGAGCGGCAGGACAAGGAGGTCTTCCAGCAGAACATGAAGCGGCGGCTGGAGTCCTTTAAGTCCACCAAGCACAACATCAGCTTTACCAAAAGCAAGCCGCGACCCCGCAAGGCCAACCGCAGGAAGGCATGTCCTTTCTCTGGGACTCTTTGGGCTTGGAGGCTGACAGCATTCAATTTTGAGTCCCCAAATGTTGGAGTTCAGCCTTAGGGGACCCATCATGTAATTGTTCTCAGGGATTTGATGATTGCAAAAATTTGGGTTTCCTTTTAGATCTTCTTGGGATCCCGGAGGGGCAAGGGGGTGCCCTCAGAGGGAGAGCAGCATCTTAGCCATGTGGTCACTTGCTACCAGACATGAAGCAGGGCAGATTCCTTAGAGGGGCAGCTCCAGAAGCCCCTCAGTCACCACAGGCTGATGCATCCAGACCCCCCTGCTAGGGTATGGGTTACCAAGACTCCATAGTTACTGGCTGGCTGGACAAGGGATGGTGGGCTGGTAGAACCATTGGGACCAACACAAGTTCCTTCTCCTGATGGGTTAGGAAGACTTGACCTGTTGACCCTACCAGATGACAGAGTTGGTGTGTGGAGCCAGGGCCAGAGACTCAAGCTTTCTTTCTTGGTCCTCAGAAGGATGGCGTGGCTAACGCTGAGGCTACAAATGGGAAACCTCCTCGAGATCTGGGCTTTCAGGACACAGGCAAGCAGGGAGCAGGGGTGGGCTCAAGGACAGGAAAGAGGAAGGGAAGGGAAGGACCTATCAGCCAGAATCCTGGAACAGCTCTTCTGGGTGCAGGTGGCTCCATGAACTGGCCCGCTTCTCTCGGACTAAATGGGCACATTCAGTACCCATGTTGGGAATGTTCAGAACAATTAATACGCAATATGTGATGGGAGGCACTTGCTTGGTAACTATGGCTTATGGCCTCCAAGGACTTGGAAAAGGTCATGGAGAATGGGAGGTTGACCTGGGCCGAGGGAGAATGGGTAGACCCTGGGGCCTAGTGTCCCATCTGTTCCCTGTGAGCTCAGTGTTGATGGGCCTTCCATTCCTCCAGGTGCTCATGTTGTCAGTTGATGGTGGGATCGGGGGCTGACAGAGGGTCGGGGAGCTGGAAGGTGTGCCCCTCAAAGCCTCCTCTGAGGACTTAGCTCCTTCTGATTGCTCTGCAGTCTCCCTTTCCTTCCTCTCAAGGGCTCTACTTATGGCAGTGCCCGAAAGAACCAGATGAGGAAGCAGGCACCTCTGCCAGCATGGGCTTTGCCTAGGGGGCCAGGAGCTGACTTGGGATGGGGCTGTTCAAAGAGGCAGCTGCCAGGCTGTCTGCCCTGACTCAGCTTTTGTCCCTGTCCAGCTGCTGTGATACTAACCATGGAGTCTGAGGAGGAGGACGAGGAGAGTGACAGTTCAGAGACAGAGAAGGAAGATGACGAGGGGATCATCTTTGTGGCTCGGGCCACCAGTGAGGTTCTCCAAGAGGGCAAGGTCTCAGGTAATAGCTTCCTCACTGCCACCCTCTCCCTTGGAGCCAGCTGGTTTTCTCCCTCTACTCTTAGGGGCACGGCTTCCGGCAACCCGCTTTTCCCATCCACTGGTTTGTTCACTAACCACCATTTACTGACCAGCTCCTATCAGAAACTTGATACACATGACCCTGACACATAGGATCTATCAGAAGCCTGACAGACACGGGCCTGGTCAACTCTCACAACCACCGAGATGGGACACTGAGCTCATGAAGTCTGAGGGACTTGTGACTTCTCCAGCATCACACAACAGAACCAGAATTTCAACCTGACCCATCTGATTACAAAGCCCACAGTCTTTCACTGCCATGCTGCCTCCCTTTACGGTGAGGAACCCGAGGTGATAAGCAAACCTAATAGCAGGCACTACTGTGGCCCACACTCAGTACTCCTGCCTTCAGGGTGGTGCCTGACCTGGTGGGGGGGAGCCTGAGATCATCAAAATGGATTATTGTGGATAAAAAAATAATATATACATGTTTCAGCATGTGAAGACTCAGTGCGAGGTATCATTCACTCATATGCTAGGTATCACTGGTAATTGGCTCAAGCATTCTCAGATGTCTTTTTGGAAGAGTTTATTACAGAAAATTTCAAATCTACAATGATTAGGTTACCCGCCTTCAGCTGTACCAGTGTGGCATCTGATCCTGTCAGATCTCAGAAGCTAAGCAGGGTCAGGCCTGGTTAGTACTTGAATGGGAGACCACCTGGGAACACCAGGTGCTGTAGGCTTAGGAGAAGGACCCGGCAACCCACTCCCAAAAATCAATCAGCCATTGAAAACCCTATGAATAGCAGAGAATCGAGACAATAGTTGTTTACCTTTTGTACATAGGGTCACTATGAGTCAGACATGGACTCAATGGCATCTAACAACAACAATCCATTACCCACCTTCAATAATGACCTACTTGTAGCCAGTCTTATTTCACCTATACCCTCACCTCTGACCCTTGCTTTACTGTGTTCTTATGAAGAAAATCTCAAGTATCATATCACCTTATCAATAAATACTTCAGCATTAAAGGATTCTTTTTAAAAATACAACCATAGCATCATTACCATATATAAAATTTTTGCCACCAATTATCTAGCCAGTGTTGAGATTTCCCTGGTTGTCTTATTATTTATTTATTTATTTATTTATTTATTTATTTATTTATTTTTGTGTGTGTGTGTGCGTGCGTTCGTGTGTGTGATTTGCTTTGGTTTTTGTTTTGAGACACGGTCTCCCTATGTAGCCTAGGCTGGCCTCCAACTTGAAATCTGCATGCTTCCACCTCCCAAGTGCTGGAACTATAGGCATGTGCCACCACACCCAGCTCTTTTATAGCAGTTTTGTGCAAATAAAAAATCCAGATAAGATTCACACATTATATTTGGTTAATAAGTCCCTTTAATCTAGTATAGTGGTTCTCAAAGAGGTGGCGGTGAAGAGATTTCGCCCTGTAGGGGATATTTGGCAACGTCTAGAGATATTTTTGTTGTCACAACTGGGGAGGGTGTACCCAAATTTATTGGGTGGAGGCCAAATATGCTGCTAAACATACCACCATGCACAGGGCAGCCCTGATGACAAAGAAGTAGCTGTCTGAAAATGTCAACAGTAGCCGGGCGTGGTGTTGCACATCTGTAATCCCAGCAGCTCGGGAGGCGGAGGCAGGAGGATCGCAAGTTCGAGACCAGAGGCGGTCTGCGTAATTTAGTGAGACCGTGTCTCAAAAAAGTAAAAAAAATGGGCTGGGGTTGCAGTTCAGTGGTCCAGCACTTGAAGAGCATGCAAGCGCGAGGCCCTCGGTTCAAACCCCAGTACGGGGGAAAAAAAAATGTCAGCAGTGTCAAGTTTGAAAAACCTTGATCCACTGCCCCCTGCTTATTTTTCCCCCTTGCAATCTATTTATCAAAGAAACCAGTTTATTTGTTCTGCACTCTGTCCCTGTCTGGATTTTGCTGATTGAGTCCCCAAAAGTGGTGGTGTCATTTAATATATTTTTTGGTCTCTTACATTTCCTTTAAATATAGATTAGATTTCAGTTTTGATTTTTTGGTAAGTCTAGCTCATAGGTGCCTGCAGCCGTAGCCCTGTGGCATCTGATCCCATCAGCTCTCGGAAGCTAAGCAGGGTCGGGCCTGGTTAGTACTTGGATGGGAGACTGCCTGGAAACACCAGGTGCTGTAGGCTTGGGAGACGGACCCAGCAACCCACTCCCCAAAAAATCAATCCACCATTGAAAACCCTATGAATAGCAGAGAAGCACTGACAATAGTGTTTCGCCTATTGTACCTAGGGTCGCAATGAGTTGGATACTGACTCGGTGGCACCTAACAACAACAACCACCTCATAGGTGGTGGTGCTATACTTTCTATTGGCCACATCCGGAAACACATTCCATATGGCTGTGTCTCTTAACATAAGGATAACATGGATCACTTGGTTCAGATATTTCCTTGACCTCTCTACCCATGATCAAGTTCCCTGTTGCCTTTCTGATCAGTGGTCTTAGCAGCCATTGATGATCATTGTCAGATCCAACATGTCACACAATGATGATCTTTTATATCCATTTTTCATCCTTATTTATTGGCAGGAATTCCTCTATAAAAACCCTTTCCCTCATCAATTACTACTCTGAGGGACAGTCCATACAGGAAAGATTGGATACATGTTTGATCCTTTCCTTTTATCTATCAGTCTTCAGAACAAGGAGTTCCCTAGCATCCTCTAAAGGTGAACACAGATGGGTTTTGTTGTTGTCATTAAATATTCCAAGTCTTTTAAGAGGTAGAATTTCATTTAAAATCATAGCATCAATTCATTTTATCATGTACTCAATCAAGAAGTTTATTGGGGGCTGGGGGTATAGACCAGTGGTAGAGTATTTGCCTAGCTTGTGTGAGGCCCTAGGTTTGATTCCTGGCCCCACAAAAGAAGTTTATTGGACTTTTAGGACTTTAACAATGAACAGATGCTTGCTGAGCACCTTTTTATTTTATTTTATTTTTTTGTTTTGGGTTTTCTTTTTTTTTTTTTTTTTTTTTTTTTTTTTTTTTTTTTTTTTTTTTTTTTTTTTTTTTTTTTTTTTTTTTTTTTTTTTTTTTTTTTTTTTTTTTTTTTTTTTTTTTTTTTTTTTTTTTTTTTTTTTTGAGACAGGGTCTCACTATGTAGCCCAGGCTGGCCTGCAGCTTGTTATGTAGACCAGGCTGGCATTGAACTTGCTTCGATCCTCCTGCCTCAGCCTTCCGAGTACTGGGATTTCAGGCATGCACCACCATGCCTGGCTTGTTGAGCATCTTTTATATGCAAGACATTGTCCTTGACTTTGGAGAGTTCAGGTTTTCCTTTTCCTTTCCTTTTCCTCAGACTTGCTGCAGTTCTGGGATTCTCAGCTCCCAGCCCCGGTCCTGCTACCCCATTTGTGGCCCAGCTTCAGCCTCCTGTTAGGTTTGCATGAGCTCATACTCTTGGGCTCTGTTCCTCTAAAGGGCTGCGGTGGGTGCTTAGGCAGGGTTGCCAGCTGCGAAGCCTTTGGCCTGGAGTCTCAAGGTCTTCCTCTCTCTTGCTGCCACTGCCTCACTCATGCTGGCTGGCCAGGATGTGGTTTGGCAGGATGTAGTTTCTGAGACTGGTGCTGTGGGTCTGGTGATGGGGATCAGACATGAGCCTTCTTTCCTGCCTGGCTCCTTTCTCAAGCTGTAGGCACTTCTATTTGCTCAGTAGGTATCTCCTGAGCAACTGCTCTGTGCCCAAGCCTGTGTTAGGTGCTAGGACACAACAAAGAGTTAAAGCAGCCGCGATGCTTCCTCTCAGCAAGACACGCATTGAATAACGCACGAATGGGTATAATATGGTGACTGTGGAATGCATTTACTTGTGAGAATGTACTTATACTTGAGTAGGATTCCTCTGCATTGATAATGAGCCCGTGTGTACTCTCTGTCCCCAGGAAGCCTAGAGGTGTGCCCGAGCCCACGTATCATCCCTCCCTCCCCAACCTGTGCAGAGAAGGAGCTACCCTGGAAGAGTGGCCAGGGGGACCTGGCAGTGTACGTGTCTTCGGAAACTACCAAGATTGTGCCTGTGGACATGCAGACAGGCTGGAACCAGAGCATCTCATCCCTGGAGAGCCTGGCATCCCCTCCCTGTACCCAGGCCCCCACGCTCACGCGCCTGCCTCCCCGCCCACTGGGTGCTGAAGAGCCTCAAGCCTCTCTTGAGCTGTCTCCTGACTCCCCCCCTAGCTTCGCCTTCCCTCCAAGCCTGGCCAAGGCTGGCCGCTCTCGCAGTGAGAGCAGTGCTGACATCCCCCAGCAGCAGGAGCTGCAGCCCCTCATGGGCCACAAAGCCCACACCCATCTTAGCCCAGGCACCGCCAGCTCCTACTGGTGCATCCAGTTCAACAGAGGGGGCCGGCTGTAGCCCAGGGCCTTGCAGAGGAGAGGACTTGGGGGTCCCGTGGGAAGTGTTCCTTGGGCAATGGGCAGTGGAGCCCACTCCGCCTAACACGGGGCCAGAGGGGCCTGAAGTAGCAACTGAGCCTCCTTGGGGCTGCTCAGAGGGGTCTCCTGGGCTGGTCCTCAGAGTGACCCTTCTCACCATCTTCCCTGCTCTTAACCGCCCCCTTCTGCCTACTATTCCAGTAATAGCTCAAGACCCAGTCTGGAGTTCTAGGGCAGAGTCCCAGAGTCCCAGAGACTCGGGTAGCTAATGCCCCTTCCCTAGTGAGTCTTCTTGGGGTCACTGTAGGCAGCTGTTCCTGCCCCCAAAGCAAGGGCATCATTCCTCAGTGGATGCTGGTCTTCCCTGCCCCCTGTGCCCTCCCCAGCACCAAGTCAGGGACAGTACCCTGGCAGTGAGGCTCGGAGAGGAGCTGTCCTCAGAAGGATTAGGGTTGGATGAGAAGCAGGCCTCAGCCTTGGGCTTGGTGCCCTGTTGGGTCAGCACCCACGGCCAGGTTTTTTGTTGTTTTGTTTTTAGGGCAGTGGGAGTTGCTATCTCCACGTGCTGTTTTAGCCCCTTCCCTTTGCTGCTAGATACTGGGGTAATGGTGCCTCCTTTTCCAGGACCTGGGCCACGGGCAGTCTTCATTCAGTTCAGGGCTGCTTCTTAGCCAGGGTTCCTCTAGGGATCTGCTGCTCTGGGTCTAAGTCTGGAGGTTTCTGACCTTTGGATCTGAGTTTTCTGAGATGGAGATACAGTAGGCTCTACTCTCCTATGTCACCCCTGTAACAGTCCCCAAACAGGGAAGAAACCAGGCATCCCAGGGTCACTGCTCCATTGCTCTGGGGGCTGGGATGCCTCAATGCAGTGTGTGGGGGTGTGTGACTGAGTGGCAGGTGGCTTTCCTGGGGTTAGCCCTTGCCTTGTGTTTTGTACCTTGAACCTAAGATACATTAAACATCTCTCAGATGGATGCGTGTCCTCTGTCCATGTGTCTAGGGGTTCTAGTATAAGAAGTGCAAGAGGAATTCTGTCTGCCCCAGGGCTTCTGGGGTACAGAATGGAGGGGGGATCCTAGGCAGGACAGTTAGTCCCTCTGTTCCTCCCCATACCTCTCCCACACTTTCCCAACATTGTTCCTTTAGCAGGGGTCCTAGTGTGGCAGTCTTGGGTATCACTATGGGCTTGGGTTGGGGGAGCTGAAGAACTGGGAACCTACAAAATGAGAAAGGCTAGCAGAAAAGAGACTACAGAGGTGGGGTCTAAGCTGCCCAAAGATTCAGCCACAACTCCTGGGGTCACAAAAGCCTTTCGGGAAAACTTGGAGACAGGTATGAGACAAATAAACAAAAGTATCCTTTTGCACATGGCAGGTGGGAAGGCAACCTCCAGGGAGTTAGTTACTCTGAGTGTCATACAAATCGGAGCAGCGCGGGGTCCAGAAATCTCTGGATAACAGCACTCCCCAAATCCAATTGTGTCTAAAAGATTTTTCTTTCCTTCTTTTTCTTTTCCTTCTTTCCTCCCCTCCCTCCCTCCCTTTTCCTCCTTCCTTCCTTCTTTCCCTCCTTTCTTTCTTTTTTCCTCTCTGCAGTACCAGGGGATTGAATTTAGGGCCTTGCACATGCTGGGTAAACCCTCTACTACTGTGCTGGACACCCAGCCCCTTTCAAATTTAACGTATTTATTTGCAGTACTAGGGAATTGAACTCAGGACCTCTCACATGCTAGGCAAGTGCTCTAACACTGACCTGCACCCCTAGCCTCTATTATGTTTTTATTTTTTTATTTTGAAACAAGGTTTCACTAAATTGTGCAGACTGTCTCTGGCCTCAGACTCATAATCCCCCGGCCTCAGCCTCCCGAGTCTCTGGGATTACAGGCATGCACCACAGTGTCACGTAATGATTTTTCTTTAGAAAAGCATTTTTACTGAGATAAAATGCACATAGCATAAAAATTCACCTATTTAAAATGTACTGTTCAGTGTTTTTAATATATTCACAGAATTGTGCAACTCTCACCATAATCTAAGTATAGAACATTTTCATCATCCCCAAAAGAAGTTCTACACCCGTGAGCAGTCTCTCCTCACCCTGCCCCCCATCCCCAGGTAATCAGTCACCCACTTTCCATCCCTACAGATCTGAAGGACCTTGGTACACTTCTAAGGACTCCGTCAACTAACATTTGCTTTTGCTGTGCTATGCGTAAAGAGATGGAAGAATGATTTAGCTTTGCCTTCAGGTTGTTTACAACTGCAGTGATAAGGCTCTGTAGTCAATTAGGAGTTAACAGTTTGGAGTCAGTTCCAGCTGTTATCAGCTATGTCATCTTGGGAATGTTACATAATGTCTCTGAGCCTCAATTTTCTCCTCACAAAAGTGGGATAATAATCATAATTACTTCAAAAAGTTGCTGTCAGGATTGAGGATAAAATGGAGAAGAGTCTGCTCCAAGCTTGGCTCATGGTTAGGGATCATAAGTGCTTGCATTTGTCCACCTTATACTACAAGGCAAAGGTGTATGGAAAGTGCTGTGGGGCCTTGAGGCAATCTGGGAAGGCTTCTGGGAGGAGAGACAGAGAGGGAGAGAGAGAGAGAGCGAGAGGGAGGGAGGGAGGGAGGGAGGGAGGGAGGGGGGATGCATATGTACACATTTGGGGTTGGTGCCTGCTGGATGTTGTATGGAACCCCAGGTGGAGTTTAGGTTTGTAGAAAGAAGGACTAGAAATGGAAGGCCTTTTGAAAGGCAGCTCCAACAGCTCAGGGGAGGTGAAAAGGCTGGTTTTGGGGACAGCAGACATCCACTCCCAGACTTTAGTGTGAGAAAACCTGGGAAACTTGCCAAACATGCAGATTCCTGGGCCTACCCCAAAGGTTCTGATTCAGCAGATCTATGGAGGCCCAAAAAGCAGATGAACACAGCTTGAAGGGTTGGCAAGGCAGGCAAGCACTGACTCTGCAGGGAGAGTAAGGAAGACGATAGCCCATCCATAGGTCACCACCTGACTGGACAAGATGACAAGTCAGTCTCCCTAGCTAGGATGGCTGGGGAGGGCTTTTGGAAGGAGGAGGTGCTATATCCAGGCCTTGATAGAGGAAAGATTTTGATCAGCTGAGATAGCCTGGAGCCTTCCAGACAGAGAAGACAGAATGAGACAAGACTTGTAATCAGCTACATTTCCCAGGCCAGTCTGGGAGCTAGGCAGAAAGGCTGTGATGCCTCTGGATGGCCTTGAATGCCATACCAAAAGAATCTGGGGTTTATTTAGGCCAAAAGTGAGAGAGGTCTGGAAGGTGTGGGGCAAGGTGTGCAAGGTTTTGGGGGGAGTGAAGGAAAAGACTGGGTCCCTTATCACTAAACTCATTGAGGCCGAGTTTCACATTTTGTTTCTTGACTGATTCATGTTGGCAAGGAGGCTGAAGGAGGACCGGGGAAGAGGCAGAGGAGGGAGGCCCATTGCCTTTTATGATCTCAGTGAAAAGGCTGCTGTGAGTAGATTCTGTTGCCAGCCGAGCCTCAGAGATGGGCTCCATGAGTCACTGCTCAGTCCTGCAAGCTCAGCCCCACTTAGCCTCTGTGGTCAGCCACCCCAGGCTGGCTCCAAGCCCAGCCCCTCAATGTTCCCCACTAGGCCTCAGTATATCCCTGTGTGTGACTTTGCCTTTGCCATTCTGGGGCTGTGTCTCCTAAAGTTCTCTGCCTTTTCTTTGTCTCCCTTTCAGCCTGAGCCTCTGCATCTGTCTCTGTCTGTGACTCTGGTTTCCATGTCACCCACAGATGGGGAGCCTCAGGATGGCAGAGGCAGTGTGACCAGCCTCAGACACCCCCAAGCATTTATTCTGTGCCGGGCCTGGCGCAGGGTGCTGGAGGTACAGAAGTGGACAACATACAGTCTGCTTACAATGCACATTTTCTGTGGAATGGGGACACCAGGCCTACCTCTGTCTCTATCTCAGCATGACTGCCTGCGGTGCCCAGGGGGCCAGGGTCAGCTGGGGCCTGTGGCTTGAGACCTCTTCATTGCCTCTGACACTGGTAGGGCATGTGTACCTGCCAGCAGGTCCCTCCAGCTCTTAGTGCTCCTAGGAAGCCTGGCTGGTGGGTGCGGGTAGACAGCAGAGGAAGAGGGAGGGCAGGAGGCAGTGACTCAGTGGGGGTGGCTCTAGGACCCAGCTGAGGAAGGAGCCAAGGTTGGACCTAATGCTCACTGAAGTTAGAGGAGGGAGGGAAGAAAGACTAGACAGAGGGGGGGCTAGGCTGGACATGATGACTCCAAGACCAGCCCTACTCTTTACTCCTGCTCAGTATCTTCCCAGGAGTCTGGACTCTGGGGACTGGGATGGGTAGGGGGCCTGCTGTTCCCACTATGGCTGCTGCTGATGCCCAGGTTTATGAAAGAGGCGCTTGCCTTAGGGCCAGGGAAACCATTATCCCCACTGTCCTCTCTTCCCAGAGACCAAAGTCCTAGGGATGCTGTGGTGCTCGATGCGTTTTTCCAGCTACACAGCTAACCTTCCCACAATTTCCTCACAAATTTTGAGGAGTGTCAGGCCAGTCCCACAGGTCCCAAAGGGACCCCAAACCTCAGAGCTGGGAGGGATCTCACAGCTATCCAAGTGTGTTTCATCAGTTCAGGATCCTTGGATTGAGGGTGAAATCAGGGGACAGGGTATGAATGCATCTAACACCTGCGGTCTTCCCTAGCCCGGGCAATCCCAAGAAAAGAATGACTTTCTTTTTTACCTGTTTTACAGGTGAGAAACGTGAGGTGCAAAGAGAAGAGCTCCTGGAGATAGAACAGCAGGTGAGTGGAGGAGCCAGGCCGGGGCTAGTTTCTGGCTCTGGGACCCCAACCTCAGCACAAGCCTCCTTAGCAGGACTTTTCAGGGTAGGGGGGAAAGATGCCAGGGAACTCCAGGGGATGGGGGTGGCGTGTCTGGCCAGAGAGATTCTGTTGGGCTCTACCACAAAGCCCATCCACTCTGCTGCCCAGGCAGCAGCGGCACACAGTCATGGGATCACACAATCTGTCGCTTGATCTCAATGACAAAGGTGTTCTGTTTACTTTTTGCTGTGCTGAGGATCAAACCCTGGATCTCAAGCACGCCAGGCAAGCCTCCTGCCACTGAGCCACACCCTCAGCCTGCACAACTTGGCTCTTGGTACGTGGGTATGGGGATCTGAGGGGAGATGAGGGCTGCAGTGGAAGGGCCCCTCACTCCCACCCTCCATGAAGATGCTCCTCTGGGCTCCCAGAAACCACAAGCAGCCTCCGGGAACCGTGGGTCCACTCTTGTCTCCTTCGGGCCAGACCTGGGGTGGAAAGGAATGAGTGGTCATCACTTTGTGGGGGTACCAAAGCAGGTAATCCCACGACCCAGAGAGGTTAGCGAGGAAGCACGCCCTCCCTTGCGCACAAAGACTTCCCGTGGTGCGTGCATGAGCGCTCCGCAAGCCCCCGCCCCGCCCGCGGCGCGCCCGCCGCTCACTCACCGTCGCGGGGCAGCTTCTGGCGCCCGAGACAGAGCGGGCAGTGGGCACAGTGGAACGGCCGTTAGGCGCTGCCCCGGCTGGCGCTCTGAGACGCCGAGGGTGGGTGAGCCACGTCCGCGGGGCTCAGCGCAAGAGGAGCCGCCCGGCCCGTGGGGAGGGGCGCCGCGCGAGCCCGCGCCTGTGCGCTCTCGCGCTGCAGGGCCGGCCGTGTGCCGTCGGGATCCGCCGGCGGAGCTGTAACTCCGTCCTCCGACCTCTAGGGGGCGGGGCGGCGCCACGTCTCCAGCGGCCCTTCCTCCCTCCCCGCCGCCAGGAGGCGGCGCCCTTGGACGCCGGGCTTCCTCGCAGTACCCGCCGTCGAGGCCGCGGTGCGTTCCAGGGCTCTGGCTGCGCGACTTCCCGCGCTTCGTAGTTCCCAGGGTCGCGTCTTAGGGACGTGAGTGTAGGCGACTGGCGAGGGTGGCGCGTGCCAGCCGGAGTGTGAGTATGAGGCACCCGCCCCACCGCAAGCCCGCTAAGCCTGGCGTGAGGGCCCATGGTGGGGCCCCCGGGGCGAAGGCTCCTGGGCGTACCACGTGGCCCTGGGCAAGATATCTCCCAACATTCTTCGGCCTCCACCGCAGGCCTGAATTCCGGTAGCGGCAGCGCTTCCTGTTCCTTGGCACCGAGTCTGGCACCTCCTGTGGCCTGGTGGACCCTGCCTGCATTATCCACGGAGTCCTGCCCACCATCTTCAACCCAGTTCCTGGATGAGCTTGGGCCTTCCTTCACACTGAGGCCCAACCCATCGCCCATTGACCAGAGCAGGCCCACCCTTAGCTGGGGTGATGGAAGGGCCTGTGGACGGGGAACAGTCCCCAGACTCCCTGGGCCATGCCACCGACTGGAGGTTTGCTGTGTGCACTTTCAAGGATGCCTGGGAGGAGGAGGAACCTGCTCCCCATATACAGGTTAAGGACCCTGGCCTTCCAAGACCACCAGCAGGGGCACCCCATGGTGAAGGGCTACAGGCTAGCACCTTGCCTTGGGCACTTCAGTTGCCTCCTGAACCAAGGGCCGCAGAAGGGTCAGGGGACAGCCAGAGAAGCACATCGGGAGGCTCCTCGGTTCAGACAGTGGAGTCAGCCATCTCTGGAGTGGACAGCCTCCTATGTCCCATGTCCTCCCACCTCAGCCTGGCACAGGGTGAGAGTGTTAGCTCAGAGGGAAGCTTGGTAGGGGTCCCAGATCTAGGTGGGGCATTGCCAGATGCGTTTGGCCCTGGGAGGTTGGGTAGCAACCCCGTGGACCTTGGAAGCCCTTTACCAGAGACATCATCAAAGCTACTGGAAGCAGGTAAGAAAGTCTGGACTAGGGAAGTCTGGGACGGGAATGGGGATACCTGGAGGTGGGTGTTGAGACCTTGGAGGTCTTTGACCCTCTTCAGGCACAAATCCTGGTCCATGGAGGGGCGTCTGGGTAGGTGGCCTAATGCAAACTCAGGCTATTTCCCTTCCCAAGAACCCAATGAACACAGGCTCCCTAAGCCTGCTGACTGCCTCCTGGCCCAAGACCTCAACTGGGAGCTGCTGGCCAGTGGCATGGCTGCCTTGCCAGGTAGCTGGGAAGGCCTAGAGGTGGTGGAGGAAGGGTGACCCACTGGGGTAGGTGTTCACTAGCTTCTCCCCACAGGGACTCGCGATGTAGAAGGCCGAGCAGTCTTGCTTCTGTGTGCTCACAGCCCAGCCTGGTTTCACCCCAAGTGCAGCAGCCATGAACTCATCTGTCTCCTGCTCTACCTAAGAGGCATCCCCAGGTTTGGGAGAGGAAGTTGGGGGACTGAGCTTGAGCCAAGGGATATCAGGGATGGAACTCATACTGAAATGAAGCCTACCCCTTTAGGCCCCAAGTACAGGCCCTGGGATTGACCGTACTAGTTGATGCCCGAATTTGTTCCCCGAGCTCTTCCCTTTTCTGGGGACTCAGCCAATTACAAGTGAGTACAAGAGTTAGCTCCCCTCCATTCAGTTGGTACAGAGTTGGGGGTGGGACTGAACTCTGATTTCTTCCAGGAAGCAGCCCCAGGGTCAGTGCACCAGGTGCTGCTAGTGGGAAAGATGCCAGAAGAGGTGCCTTCAGGGCTGCAGGTACTGAGCCAGGTTGGCTAGCGTGGAGGTGGGGTCTTTCCTCACCGAAGCCCAGGTCACAACACCTTCTTCTGCAGCTGCAGCAGCTGCCCTCTCGTCAGAGCCTGCTGGCCCACATCTCCACTGTGGAGTTGCCCGCTTCGCTAGGAGGATGCCTGCCTTACTGCCACCAGGCCTGGCTAGATTTCCGGATGGTCAGTGCACCGGGTATGGGGGGGATTATGTAGGCACTCTGGGCCTGTGGAGGAGCCTCTCTTGGGCTAGCTTGAGCAGAGCAAAGCTGGCTGCAGTGGCCTAGAATCCAGGAGTCTGGGGACTCCTGCACACTGGTCATGCCTGCCCCTACTCACAGCGTCTGGAAGCCCTGCTGCAGAACTGCCAGGCTGTTTGTGCCCTGCTCCAGGGGGCCATCAAGAATGTCCAGGCTGTGCCTCAGCCCACGGACTCTGTGGTGAGTGTTCCCTCCCAACACCTTCCTGAGTGCATCTCAACTCCCACCTTGTCTCCCATGTCCACCACTGCCTTTTGCCCTTAATCACAGGCAGTCGGTCAGCTGCTACAGCAGTCACAGGACCTGATGCAGCAGGTGTTAGACTCACCACAGCTGGCATGGCTACAATGCCAAGGGGGCCTGGAGCTGGC
Source organism: Pedetes capensis (assembly GCA_007922755.1). Taxonomy (NCBI): domain Eukaryota; kingdom Metazoa; phylum Chordata; class Mammalia; order Rodentia; family Pedetidae; genus Pedetes; species Pedetes capensis. The sequence goes on from VMDO01005070.1 coordinate 79,984, forward strand.
ATGGCTGAAGCAGGAGGCCTCAGAGGTGACCTTGAGCCCAGACTACAGGTAGGTCCAAGTCTAGCTCCCAGATATTTTTCTTTGTTTTTGTTTTGTTTTGTTTTTGAGAGTCTCACTGTGTAGCTCAGGCTGGCCTCAAACTCATGATCATCCTGCCTCACCCTCCCAAGTGCTGGTATTAGAGGCACATGCCACCACTCCCAGCCCAGCACCCAGATCTCGCTCCAGCTCAACTCACTATATCTATGCCAAGTGCTCAACTGGTTGGCTCAGCACCAGCCAATATTATGAGTCCTAGGACAGGGTGGAGTGGAGCAAGGAGCTCAGCAGGATACAAGGTAAGTCCACATACTCTGCACAGGCCAGCAGTGGACGAGGCTGATGAGCTGTATGGCCGCGTGGACGGACTGCTGCACCAGCTGACCCTGGAGAGCAACCAGCGAGTGCAGGCTTTGGAACTGCTCCAAACTCTGGAGGCCCAAGAGGGCAGGCTGCACCAGGTGGGAGCTACTTGTCCAGAGCAGGCCCTGCCATTGGTGTCAAGGGTGACCCTCACCCATAGCAGCTCTCCTTGCCTTTCCCTACTTGTGTCCACCCAGATTGAAGTGTGGCTACGGGAGGTGGGCTGGCCAGCACTGGAGGAGCCAGGGGATCCCTCACTGGACATGCTGCTCCAAGCCCAAGGCCCTTTTCGAGAGCTGGACCAGGTTGGCCAGGTAAGTTTGGTCATTTGTTCATTCTGCAGGGATTGGGATACTTTGCCAAAGACTAGGATTTCACGAGGGGGGTGAAGGTTACTTGAATCTGTGGATGTGAACACCACAGATGGGACACCTGTAGATATGGAGGGCCAACTATAATGCTTTCTCTGGTCAGGATGGTGGCAGGGGGTTAAACCTGGAAAGTTTGTAGGACTTGATAGTGCATCCGTATGGGAGAATAAGGGAGAGGGCAGTGGGAAGGATGAGTGGGTGCTTTCCCTGAGAGTGCTTAGGCACCTAGGAGATGAGGCCCTTCTGAGGAAAGGCATTTGAGAGGTACGTTTTTTGGTTTTGGGTTTTTTTGTTTTGTTTTTTGTTTTTGTTTTTTGAGACAGGGTCGATCCATAGCCCAGGCTGGCCTGGAACACAATATGTTGCCCAGGCTGGTCTCGAAATTGCACTGATCCTCTTACCTCAGCCTCCTCAGTGCTGGGATTACAGGCATGTGCCACCACATCTGGCTTTTGAGATGGCTGGGAGGGAGTGAGAGGAAGGCCCTTGGGTATTGGAGTCTAGGTGGAGAGGGTCCCTTGGTGGGTGTGAGTGTGCATGACATTTGTGGTATGGTCAAACGAGATTGCCCGAGGGACACAGAGCACTGTCCTTAGGAGCCCAGGTGAGGGAAGGAGAGCGGAGAGCAGGAGCATGTCCTCTGAGGACATAAAGAGTCAGGAGAGTGGGGAGGGGTTGGCACCTGGGAGGGAGAGGACTGAGTGCTGCTGAGAGGTGGAGTCAGAAGGCCTGAGAGAAGAAGACATGGGGGCTGGGGTGGCTGGAGGGCAGTCTTCACTTCAGGAGAGAGTGACAACGAATAGGTGTCACTGGGGGGCTGGGGATGTAGCTCAGCAATAGAACACTTGCCTAGATGTCAGTGGGAGAGATCTGCTTTCAGACCAGACTGACACACCAGTGTTGGCTGAGTCTAGTCTATCTCCCCAGGAGCAGGTCAGGCAAGGGGAGAAGGTTTTGCAGCCACTGGCTGGCTGGGAGGCTGCTGACCTGGGCCCCCCTGGGGCACGCTTTCTGGCCCTGAGAGCCCAGCTGACAGAATTCTCTAGGGCTTTGGCTCAGCGGCGCCAGCGGCTGGCAGACGCTGAGAAACTGTTTCAGTTCTTCAAGCAGGTGGGTGAGGGGTCCTGTCCCTGGCTCTGTGGTCAGTGTGGCCAAAGGAGTGGCTGCCCCGGCACCATCGGAGCCTGAGATCCTCCTGTTTATCCTGCCTTTTGTCTTCCCTTCTCTTCAGTCTAACCCCCAAATCCAACCACCAGGGATGGGGGAGGGGGCAGGTGGAGGGGGAGAAGGTCCAGTTCTAATGTCTGTGTGGCCGTGGTGTTACAGGCCTCGACGTGGGCTGAGGAGGGGCAGCGAGTGTTGGCAGAACTGGAGCAGGAGCACCCAGGGGTTGTGCTGCAGCGGCTGCAGCTGCACTGGACCAAGCACCCTGACTTGCCTCCTGCCCACTTCCGAAAAATGTGGGCTCTGGCCACAGGCTTGGGCTCAGAGAGCATCCGCCAGGAGTGCCGCTGGGCTTGGGCACGGTGCCAGGACATCTGGCTGGCCCTGGACCAGAAGCTAGAGGCTGCACTGAAGCCACCACTGATGGGGAGCACAGCTAACTTGTGTGTCAACCGGACTTCTGCTGTACCTGCCATCCCTCCCCTGAGGAAGGCCTACAGCTTTGATAGAAACCTGGGGCAGAGTCTCCGAGAGCCTGCCCACCACTGCCACCATGGGGCTCTTGTCACTGATTACCAAGGACCAGAGGCTGGGGGAGGTGCCCAGCCCAAGTCATCCGCTACTATGCCTCCACCTGGCAGTTCTGACCTCAGGAGCCCTAACAGGTACAGGCAGTGGGCAGGGCAGGGAGGGCAGTGGAGGGTAGATGTCTTGGGTCCTGACTCCATGCACCTGCTAGGCTACAACTGGTGCTGGCAGAGATGGTGACCACAGAAAGGGAGTATGTTCGGGCCCTCGACTACACCATAGAGAACTACTTTCCTGAGCTGGATCGCCCTGATGTGCCCCAGGGTCTCCGTGGTCAGCGTGCCCACCTCTTTGGCAACCTGGAGAAGCTGCGGGACTTCCACTGCCATTTCTTCTTGCGTGAGCTGGAGGCTTGCACTCGGCACCCACCCAGAGTGGCCTATGCCTTCCTGCGCCATGTAAGGCCCAGAGGCCACACGGGCCCAGCTGATTTTGCCACTCCCCAAAGAGCTGTTGGACATGTGCTTGGTACCAGGCCTTGTGCTGGGTACACCCATGAGTGAAACCCACAAGGTTCCTGCATCTCAGGGTGTTTCTAGTTCTATAAGGGAGATGTACAAGGTGAAGAAGATCATTCTGGATTATACCTGGGGATGGAAAGAAAATCAGCAAATACCTGAGAGTTACTGGTGGGGCAGGGCTCCCACTTTGGAGAGAGTAGCAGGTGCTTGAGCAGAGGCCAGGTGAGAGAGAGAGAGGGAGAGAGAGAGAGGCTGTGTGTGTGTGTGTGTTTTCCACCCCAGGACAGAGCAAGTGCAAAGCCTATGGTGGGAAAGAGCCCTGATGGTCAAGGTGAGCATAGCTGAGTGTACTGAGCAAGAGGAAGAAAGTCCAAGGTGGCACCAAAGAGATGTTCTCAAGAGCAGTGGGAAGGACAGAGCTGAATGCAATCTGTCTGAGGGGAGGAGATTTCCTCCCCAGAGGGCCTAGGCAAGCCTTCACAGCACGTATTCTGCCAAATCATCCCTCATTCGCAGCTAGATTTGTGGGAGCAGGCCCTGTTGAGAGCCACCTGTTGGCATTTTGTTCCTCTCAATCTGAGAAAGTGGTCTTACTTAGGGACAGTGTACAGGAACCGGCTCCCTTGCACCTGGGCTGAGCTTTGTGTCTTTGTAGAGGGTGCAGTTTGGGATGTATGCGCTCTACAGCAAGAACAAACCTCGCTCTGATGCCCTGATGACGAGCTATGGCCACACCTTCTTCAAGGTAGGAGGACCTGAGATATGTGAGGAGCATGGGCAGACAGCATACGCTGAGATCACTCAGGTCTCCCACCCACTTGACAGGACAAGCAGAAAGCGCTGGGAGACCACCTGGACTTGGCCTCCTACCTGCTCAAGCCCATCCAGCGCATGAGCAAGTACTCGCTGCTGCTGCAGGAGCTAGCACGGGCCTGCGGGGGCCCTGCGCAAGAGCTGAGTGCTCTGCGGGCAGCCCAGAACCTAGTGCACTTCCAGCTGCGACACGGCAATGACCTGCTAGCTATGGACGCCATCCAAGGCTGTGATGTGAGTCATCATCCGGGTCATGGTGGGCAAATGCCATGGGGGTGAAAGATGGGGGCATGAGGGGCCCAGCACCTACCAGGCCCTAACTTTTCAGGTTAACCTCAAGGAGCAGGGGCAGCTGGTGCGACAGGATGAGTTCACAGTACGCACTGGGCGCCACAAATCCTTGCGCCGTGTTTTCCTCTTTGAGGAGCTGCTGCTCTTCAGCAAGCCTCGCCGTGGGCCTTCAGGCACTGACATGTTCACCTACAAGCGCTCCTTCAAGGTAGGCCTACCTGACCCTGGCCCACTGCTCCCATCCCCCATCCTTGCCTCACCAAACCCCTTTCCTGGCCATGCAGACAGCAGACCTCGGCCTCACAGAGTGCTGTGGGGATAGCAAACTCCACTTTGAGATCTGGTTCCGCCGTCGCAAGGCCAGGGACACCTTTGTGCTACAAGCCTCCAGCTTGGCCACCAAGCAAGCTTGGACAGATGATATCTCCCGCCTGCTCTGGAGGCAGGCCATCCACAACAAGGGTGGGTCTCTGCCATCTTCTTCACCCCATGGCCCTCTCCCCAAAAAGTATGTGTCTCCCAGGAGTGTCTGGGGACCTGGAAAAGCTTAGAAAGGGGGAGGAAGCCCAGGAGCACAATATTAACTTCTCTGAGTATCAGGGGCCTCATCTCTAAAATGGGCATTATGATACTTGCGCCATGGGATGGTGGGGGGGAAAGAGCCTGGCACAAGAAAGGCTCAGTGCTCAGGATGATTAATCTGTAGGATATGGGTATGCAGGGAAGCCTTAGGTAGAGCCCAGAGGGGCCTCACTCATTCCTGTTTTCCACTCAGAGGTGCGCATGGCTGAAATGGTGTCCATGGGTGTGGGGAACAAAGCCTTCCGTGACATTGCCCCCAGTGAGGAAGCTATCAACGACCGCAACATCAACTACGTCCTAAAGTGCCGAGGTTGTGGGCAGGTTACAGGGGATGAAGGGGTGAGGAGGCAAAGTGGACCTCTGTCAGCCCTGGCCTGTGCTGCCCTGGGGACCTCAGGCCAGATTGGCCCCTGGCCTGTCCTAACCTGACCTTCTTTCTTACACAGAAGTTCGCTCTCGGGCTTCCATTGCTGTGGCCCCATTTGATTATGACAATCCTTACCTGGCGGCCTCAAGCTCCCTTCCTGGAGATCGTGCCTCTTGCTCTGTTCTGGGATCTCTTAACCTGCACCTGTACAGAGACCCATCTCTTCTGGGCATCCGCTGGGCCCTTTATCCACCCAACTTCCCAGAGGAAGCAGCGCTGGAGGCTGAGGCGGAGCTGGGCAGCCAGCCCTCTCTGAGTACGTTTGGGTCTAGCCAGAGGGAGGAGGCATGGCCTGGGTCTGGGCCTCCCCTGCTCACAACTCACCCAGTCTTTCTTTCTAGCTCCTGAGGACTCAGAGGTCTCGTCCCAGTGCCCATCAGCCAGTGGCTCCAGTGGCTCTGACAGCAGCTGTGTATCAGGGCAGGCCCTGGGCAGGGGCCTTGAGGACTTGTCCTACGTGAGTTCCTTTTTTGCCTTATCGCCCTAAGCCACTCCCTAACCCATCCTGGGCCTGAGGCTACCTTTCCTTTAGAGGAGCTGGAGGTAGCATTCCCTAGAGGACTTTCCCCTCCCCCTGACTCAGAACCAGGGAAGCAGGCATTCATGCCTGGCCTGGCACCACAGGTCTGAGCCCAGGCTCGAAGGTGATCAGTGGATCCCGTAGCCAGTAGCTCCAAGGAACAACACCTAACTGGATCTGCTGTGACGAGGCCATGGCTGCTACCCGGGCCACCTCCCACTCACAAATGGCACTTGTGTCTGTCCTTTCTGATGTCTGTGGCCATTCACTGGCCCAAGGCCTCTCCAGGGGCCTGTGGCTACGGAGGCTAGACACCCTGTTCCCAGGCTCCTGGCTCTGTATCTCCTCTTCCTGTCCCCTTTCTAGCTCACATCCTAGTTGTAAATTAGTGATAGGCCAGGGCAGAGAACAGGTATTTCCAAACTCTAGGCCAGTGAGGTACCATGGGACTCCAAGCAGTCATTGGGCTGACCCTGTCCCTTAGAGGGAACATAGGTGGGTTCCCAGCAGCTGCTCCCCAATTCCTGGCCTTAATGCTGAACTCCCTAAACATAGGGGCCAGCTTACCTTTGCCTGCCCTGGCTCTCTAGGTCCAGCCCTTTGTTTTCTGGGCCCTTTTGGTTATTTTGACTCGATACCTTTTGAACAGCTTTCAGTTAGAGTTGTCTACTGGACATTTGGCTTTTGGAATCTCAGAAAAGGAGTCTAGGCCTTTGACTTGTGGTTTACTCTTTTATTTGTTTATAATAAAAAAAAAAGTAGACTGATATGTACCCTTGGCTGGGCCACATGCATTCTGGGGATTTCCCCAGTTAAATAAGCATTGGTGGATGGGGCTTATGGGGGCAGCATCTCTGGGCATCCTAGCCCTCTTGTAAGTACTTGCCTAGGACAGAGTAAGAGACAGACCTAGATAGGCCCCTCTGGATGAGCAGGTCCATGCAGCGGCCATATTTCCTGGCAAAAGGCAGTGTGAGCTGCAAGAAAGGCCTGTTTTATCCCTGATTTCCAGGCAAGGTGCCTATTTACCTGCATACGGGTAGAGTTCTCCCAACTGGGTGGGGGCAGGGATAGGGGAAGCCCTATTGTTGGGGACCTTTGGTGCTCTAGGACTCAATTCTGACAAAAGACATCTCACAGGGCTGTGGCTACCAGGGAACTGAGGAGAATGACCAGGTAGTCAAAAATGTGTTTCTTGCTACTGATTTCCATTTTCTAAGCATAATGCTGACTTTACCTTTACAAACAATAGAAAGCTAGAGGCTAAATAGTAATTGGGTACTAGCGTGTTTATGGTGAATGGCATTATAATACACTTGATTATAGAAATGCCAGATTAACGAGAAATTCCATTCAAATTTTTCCCACCTACAATGCTGAAATTATTTTAAGGAATCAGAAAAGAAAAATTAAAAAGAGCCCTGGTATTCCTTTGCCTTTGTTGAACATGTCCTTTTCCTTTACAAAGAATGCTTTAAAGCAGTTAAATTTGGAAAATGGTGATATCATGGCTAAGTAAGTAAAGCTGGTATCACTAGTTGGAAAGGCCTGATTCCCATATGGACAAGCTTGGGTGCTTCCCCAAGTGTGGCCAGGGTTGTTAGTGGTGAAGGCAGAGTTGATATCATCCGGGGAAAGTTACAAAAATGTTGCTTTTTGGTTACTCTGGATCAATTAATTTCAGCTATGATTTCTCCCTCCCTGGCACCACCCTAGCTACCTGCCTAGACTTCTGAATAGCACTCTCCTGGCAACCAGGCAGTGTCCACCTGGGGCATCCACAGAGTCCCCATTCCCCATGGAGTGCAGTGGGCCTCACCTCCACCCAGCTGTACAGGCGCTCCTGGGTGTGCCAGTCATCCTTGAAGACATTCACGGCCAGCAAATCCACCACAAACTGCTTGGGGCTGATATGCAGGGTCTGTTAGGAGAGCCCACAGTCAGGCAGGGCCGTGGGCAGCTCCCAGTGCCTCAGAGTGCCATACAGAGCAGGGACTTCCCTGGGCCTGCAGGAGCCCCGGGGGTCTGGGGAAGGTACTCCAAATCAGCCTCTTGGCCAAAGCTTGACCCAGATGAAATGGCCCAGCCCTTCTGCCCACCCTTCTGCCCTTGACTTCTTCTTACCCCCATTGCACCTTATTTCCTCTTATCTTGCACCACTTATTGGAGGGTCGGGGGAAGAGTAGAGAAGGTACCGGGTGCCCCAGGGCCTGTGGCCTGTCACACATACCCACAGTCGGTTGACCAGGGAGACCACCTTGGCTGTGATGGCTTTGGGGTCCTTTTGCCTGATGGAATCCAGGATGATGTCAGTTAGGAAGCAGTGACATTTCTGTGCATAAAACATCTCTTCCCAGGAAAGAGAGAAACTCAGGAAAGTTACCTCTGTGGAGGAGGGAGAATGAATATGGCCACATTTGCCCACAGGAAGGGCCTTAGAGACAGCTGAGGGGACAGAGAGCAGCCTAGGGCTCACAAGGGACACTCTCTCCCTGAAGTATGCTGGGTTGGGGATCCAGCATCTTCACAAGGACATACAGGGCCAGGCATAGTTGCAGGTCCTTACCTCGGGGCTGCGGACTGGCTGTGAGTGCCGTATGCCTGAGGCTGTCCATTTGTGTGGTGTAGATGATGCTGTCCTCAAAGAACATGCAGGAGCCATCACTGCCTACCACTGGGGGGTGAGTCACTTTGAGGATGACTCCTGGGTTGTCCACCCCACTGGCGTTAGGCAGAGGCTTCTCAGGGGCTGAGCTTTCTGTGAAAACAACAAGGGGAGGGCAGTGTCCTTAGACTTAAGAGCTTAGGCTCAGAGGCCAAGCAGTGAGGGGACTTCTGGTGACAGACCATTCAATGACCCCAGAGTTCCAGAAGCCTCCAGCTTCTTCAAGGTGGCACCCTGGGCTGGCAGAGGCCTGTCCTGGCCTCTCTTCTTCATCACCCTGGCATTATTGCAAGCCAAATACAGAATCTTAGAGCTCCAAGGAATTCTCCAAGTTTCTCTGTTGGATGGTGACTAGTATCAAATAGGGCTGATAAAAACCCAGTGGAGGACTAGGAATCTTTATAAAACTGTAAAATGAGAAGAGCTTTTTGGGCCTGCCTTCCATGTTTGTTCACTCTAGAAGAACAGATGTTTGTCACCCCAGAGATTCATAGACCAATGCAGCGCTCACAGGCAAAGTCCAAGAAGGCCCCTCCAAGCAGGGCCTGAGCCACTGGAAGAGGGAAGGTGATGCGGAACTCTAGAAAGGACTTTGAGAGAGCAGAGGAAACAGCCTGGCTTGGCAGTTCTCAGCATACTTCCCTGGGCTGCCTCTCCACCCTGGCCCCACACTCTCTTTACCCCAGTCCCCCCAGGCCTTCTGTCTCCTGGACTTCTCCACCTGGATGGTCTTTTCCTTCTCCCATGCTGTCTGCTCTTCCCAAAGATCTGCTTTCTCTTGTCCACCCACCCCAGTAGGGGCCCACTCTCTTGCAGTCAGCCAGTCTAGAAATGGGGCCCCTCCTTGCCCAGGTCTCTCCTACTCCTTCCACTGTTCAGCCTCTTTCACCCAGGCTGGAATGGCTGCAGCTGCACTCCTCTGCCCCAAGCAAGCTTTCTGAAGCACATACCTAGCAGTGCTGTCTTTGTAAACTCCATTGGGGGCTGCCCACCTCCCTAAGAGTCAGAACAAAGCACCTTGTCCTAAACCTGACCCACAAGACCTGGCTTGACTCATGTCTTTAGCCTCATTTCCATGGCTTCTGCACTGTAAGCAAGGCCTCCAGCTAGACCTGTGCTTCCACTGGTACTCCAGACTTTTCTTCTCTGCCCAGCTGACCCTTGGCCCCTGCCCTCTTTTGAGTTCCTATCTCCTAGGGTTCCCTTTCCACAGTGCTCATGAGTTCATCTCACATGGATGAAGCCATGCCAGTGCACCAGTCATTTCTGTGCCTGCTTCCTGGCACAGAGTTGGCATCAGTGAGTGGGGGGCCTCTTGTTCCCCTCTGTCACTAACTCACTTTGTCTTTTTTGCCATGGAGTTTACAAATGAGACTTAGATCAAGAATGGGCTAGGACTCACCTCTCTCTTTTGACTTCTGCTTGCCCCAGTCCTTCAAGGCAACAGCTCTTTTTGTGGGGAAGTATGGTTTAAAGGTCGGCTCTGGACCCCTGTCTTTCACTCCGGCTCCAGCTCCAACCCCTGCCTGGGGACCTAGATCCTGCTCTGAGGCTGTGGAATGGACTTTCCAGGCAGCTGAGGTGCTGGACTGGGGGGGAGCCTCACTTCCTGAGGGGAGATGCAGGGCAGCCTCCTCCACGGAGCTGCTCCGGGGGCCTGTCAGCGGCTGGAATTCCCACTGTTTGCAATTGACCATGTCCCATTCCCTCACCAGGGAGATGAGTTTTTGCATGGGGGTGACAGGAGAGTCTTTGACTTCAGATTTCTGTGTGAGATTAATTGGGGTGCACTTCTTCTTGGGAGGACTCTCAGAATGGCTCCCCCAGTGTCTGGGGTTGGCACACAAGCCAGAACAGTGTGAGTATGTGCTGGGATTGCTTGCCCTCTTAGCATTTCGGCACAGAGAGACCTGGATGGTGCGGGTGTACTGTTCGGCTTCTTCCATCTGGTTGGACCTAGCCAGGTTCCCTTTGGCCTTGTTCCATGGAGTCCTGTCATTGCAGTCGTGGAAGTCCACAGGCATGCAGGCTGTGGTCTGCAGAGGGAGGGGTATGTTGTGCATTGTCGTCAGAGCCTCCCCAAGACCTAGTAAGCCAGGCTCCAAGGCTTCCCCTGCTTGCCCAGAACAATCCTGTATCCCTGATATGGGTCACCTGTCTTAGCTTTGCTCAGTTTGAATGAGGATGCTGCCACCCCAGGGGCCCCTCATGCTCCAACAGGAGAGATTATTAGGATCCCTGGCCACAAGTGGCCAGCATATCCCTTTGCCTCCTTCAAGGTTCAGAAATCAGTTCCTGTGCTAGTAACCTATGTGTTGTTAGGTGCTGTTGAGTTGGCTCCAACTCATAGTGACCCTATGGGCAACAGACAAAACACTGACACTATGCCATGCATGGCATTATTGTCAGTGATCCTCTGCTATTCATAGGGTTTTCAATGGTGGATTGTTTTGGGAGTGGGTTGCCAGGTCCTTCTCCCTATCCTGTAGCACCTGGTATTCCTAGGTGGTCTCCTATCCAAGGACTAACTAGGCTAATCCTGCTTAACTTCTGAGACCAGGCAGGGTTGGATGGCAGAGTGCCATGGCTACAGACAGGAACCTATGTAGGCCCTGCTGTTTCACTTCCCCAGCCCCACAGTAGCTGGGTCTGTCCCCTGAGCCCTGTGGTGGTGGTCTGTGAAGGTACTGCCAATGAAAGAAGGTTGATGCTTACTTCTTTGGCATCTCTACTGAATTCCACTAGCGATCCTGGCCCTTCTGTCACCACGTGCAGCTTCCTGATGGGAAAAGCTGCTTCATTTTCAGATTCTTTCTCCTGAGTCCATGACCTGCAGACACCAAGAGGGGTGGGTTAGTGAGTGGAAGCTTCCTTCTGCCCATCAGCTAGTTGGTCAGGTCTGCTCTTTGGCTGGGAATTAACAATAGACAGCTAAGGAAAGTGGGCTTTTAATTGATTTGCTTAGGTCACTGGCCAGTCCTGAGCCTCCTTCACTCCCTCAACCCCAAGGGAAATGAGACCAACTAGCAGGCGAGATGTAGCATTTCCAAGAGGAAGACAAAGGTCCAAACTCCAAACCTGGAATCCTGAGTGAAGTTTTCTTACTTGTATGCCTCACATTGTGTGAGGGCTTCAGAGAGGGATGGAATGTGATACTCCTCCACCTCCTGACAGAAGAGAGGCCATTCCCTGCCAACAACAAGGAGATGTCAGGCTGAGCAGTGAGGGTGATGTTGGGGGCACATGAACTCCTAGAGAAGCTGCTGCAAACCACAGTGCCCATCTTGAAAATACCAGAACCTCCTCCCTGAAGGTTACAAACTTGGGCTTCCTTTGTTGCAGAAGGGACAGCCTTGGTGGTCTCATCGTGTGATTTCCTTGCTTTGCTTACTTAAATTCAGATGGTAAAAAGAGTTTTCCAAGCCTCAGGAAGTTGAGAATGTGTCGGAACATTTGGCCGTCACCGTGGATGAGCAGGGTCTGTCCATAGGTGATCCAGTACACTCTCTGAGGATTGGACAGCAGTTCTGGATACTGGAGGGGGTTGGATACCAGAATCAGTCTGGGTCTTTAGCGAGGAGCAAGTAAATCACTTCTCACTTCATTCTCCTGACCATCCTAGGGCAGAAGTTTTAGGGTTCCCATCTCCTGTCTTGTTGGCCACAGTGGGGAGCAGATCAGCTGGGAAGAAGCACATCATCTCTGCTTCAACTTTTGCTGGTCCCTAGAACCTCCCTGGGCACTTAGAAACCCACCCTGCTTCTTCCTTGGCCCATGCCCCTAATAACTGCCAGCCTTCATACCACACTCCTAAAGCCTTCCCAGCTTAGTCCATTTCTGCCCATAGGATAGAGTATTCTGGGCTGTGGAGCTGAGGAGAGGTCCTTGTTCTAAGCAGATTCTGAAGGCTGTGTGAAGGTCAGGTTACAGGTCCCAGAGCAGTTCAGTGGGGAACCCAAAGTGGGAGGATGGCATCGGGGGCCAGCAGTACCTTCAGCAGGGTCTGCAAGGTGGTTGCATACCAATGGCTTCCAACATAAACCCTGACGATCTGTTGGGGGGAGTATACGGTTATCTCTGCCGTCCACTCCTCATCTATGGAAACCAACAAGAAGGAACACATCATGTCGCTAGAAGGCAAATTAGTAGGGCATTTTGGTCAATGTTTGCATGGTAAGACTCCCTATTTTCATCACTCCTATTGAGACGCAGCAAATCCCTGACCCCAGGCTTCCCTGCTGCTCACCATATGGCTTCTTAGGAGGTGAGGTGGGCTTGGAATGGCAGCTGTGAGGGTCACCTGGTGACTCAGGTGAGGAGGGAAAGCCTTCAGGAATTCCAACCCCAAGGGCACTGCTCCTTTCTTCCTCTGACCCACCTCCCTTAAGAAAACTGGGCTCATGCTCCTGTCCATCCATACTGCTAGCTGCCTCTGGTTATAGCTGGCTGTGTCCCCGGTGTGTAGCTTCTCATGTGGCCATTCACACTGGAGCTAGGAGTCCCTCTCTTTGTGCTTATGATTTGGCAGATGTCACAGAGCCACTTCTCATCAAATCACTGTTGGGCAGGCACTGTGGCACATGTCTACAACCCCAGCAACTCGGAAGGCCAAGGAAAAAGGATCTCAAGTTTGAGGATAGAGGCAGCCTGTGCAACTTAGTGAGACCCTGTTTCAAAATAAAAAAATTTCAAAAGGGGCCGGGCATGCAGCTCTGTGGCAGCGCACTTGCCCAGCAAACATGAGGGCCTGGGTTCAACCCCTAATATTGAAAGAAAAAAAGGGGCTGGGAGGCTGGGATGTAGGTCAATGGTAGAGCACTTGCCTAGTATGTACAAAGCACAGAGTTTCATCTTCCCAGCATTGTAAATAATAATAATAATAATAATAATAATAATAATAATAATAATAATAATCTCTGTCACTTCTCTAGAGACCATGTTTCTAGGCATGTCACAGAACTTTATGCTGGCAAAATGAATTTAGGACCTTTCCCTAGAGGTGACTATATTTAGGTCTTGTTCTGAGTTTGGGAAGCCATTTCTAATGAGCTTTGTGATGAGTGAAGGTTGTATAACAAGGCTATGTGACCAAGAGCTATAGAATTAGACTGGGACCTCCAGGAAGACGGGATGAGTCTGTGTTGCTCACTTTCTACCTCCAATGTCTGCCCTGTCCTGGGATATGGTAGCTGCTCTGTAAATGTTGAATGTAGCTGAGTGAGAGCATACAGCTTAAACCTTACCTTAAAATCTTGTTAATAAGCCATTGACTGGTGAAAACAACACTGGTTTTGGACTCAGACTGAAGCCCCAGCTTGAACAAGTTTCCTCCCTGAGCCCTTGCGTCATCTGTTAAATGGACCCACACCCTATCCTGCTGCCCAGCTGTGAGAAACAAATGACAGCTTATTGGCTCCTGGGGCATGGCAGGTCTGCCGTGGGAATCTGTGCAGCGCTTGATGGGGTAGCACTCAGTCTGTACTGTTGAGTTGAACCCTGGGGTTGGAGGTAAGGAAGGGGTACTTGACATGAAAGTTTCCCTTTAGGGAGAACCCAAGTATGTTGGCCAGACTTTGCCTCCTCTTCGATCTACAGTTCCTGGTCCTGGCCCGCCTCATCTTTCCTCTCCAGTTCCCTATTCCTAGACTCTTCCCTGACAATTAGTTCAAACCTAGAAGCTTCATGATTTACTGAGCTCATCCTTGGGTGGCAAAGTCCTTGGCTCCAGATGAGTCTTCAGAGCCACTTTCATTGGCTCATAGGTGATGTCTCTCTTGTCCAGGAATGCACAGAGCTCATACACCTCAGAAATGGTCTCGGTCAGGGGCAGCCGGCAGGTCCCCAGCCAGTTCCTTATGAAAGAAAAGAGACTGTCATGCAGAGCTTCAGCACTGTACCCGCCAGAAGTCCAGCCTGTAAACTTTCCATGCCTGAGACATACTGCCACGCCATGAGCTCAGACCTGGCATCAGTACCATCATTTTCTTGATTTATCTGAAAATCTGGTGATACACTGAAGGAGAGTAAGCCTGGACCCAAGCTCATCCTTTTGGAGCTCAGCTCAACCGATTTCAGTACAGCTTGCTAAATTGGCTCATTTCAAGTCTCTAGGCCCAGATTCAGCAGCTAGCCCATCCTTCCTCTTTATATAAATATCTGCCAAGACCTCTCAGTCATGGTGTGGCAGCCTGCCATGGACTTGAGAGATTACTGGCACCCTGAGTGCTCATGAAAGAGGCAGAGTCTGAACACCAAGCCCCCTGCCCCCACCTTGCCTCTAAAGGTACTTGTAATTGCCTCCTGTGACACTATAGGGGGACATGGCTGGGAGAGATGGATAATGGTATGGGCCAAAAGGGCCCAAAATGACAGAATTGGGGTAGGACATTGTTCAAGGTCAGCTGACCCTTTCCCCAGGGGTTCAGGAAAACTCACTCCTACCTTTAGTTTTGGTCCTAGTGGATTTTGCAACCCTAACAGACTCACTTCACTGTTCTGAACTCCAGTTGACCTTTCTATAGAACAGGATTAGAACCCGTTCCCTAGCATGAATGGGGACATTCTGAACTTATCCCTCAAGGCAAGGGCCAGATACCACAACCTCTGGGAAGCCTTCCCTGCCTTGCTGCTTCGGAGCTTGCCCTGGGCTCTGGAGAAACTCCCAAGGGTGGAGAGGACCTTTGCAGAGGAGTCTCTTTGGGGTCTCAGCACTCTAAGGCTCTAAGGGTATGGCCTGGCATAGGGAAATGGTTTGAAGAGAACAGAAAGCTGGAATAATCTGAAGGCTCCGAACCTTGGGGATCCTTGTACTTTGGTCCCACCCATCCCTCTCCTCAGAGGGCCTAACCTGGAAGTGGTGGTAGAGGGTAAAATGAAGGGTTGGTCTCCAGGACACTCCTCCCCCTCTGGCTTGTGGGGAAGGCTCCAGATTGTTCTTGGAGAAGGGCAAAGCCCAGCCTCATGGGACCAAGTGGCTCCCTGGGAGGGACTCACCTGACGTGCTGGAAGAGCACCCCGTTCCCTGTGATGTACAGTCTGCTTCCATCCAGCGTGCTTTCGATGCGGAGCTGTCCCAGTGCAGAATCTGGGTACTTGACCAGCAGGCCCAGGGCCATCATGTACAGCGGCCTCACAGACTCGAGGCCAACTGCACGCCCCCCCTTTCCAGGGCTTGGGGGAGGACAAGAGGTCCGGGAACAGCCACCTGTGCCAGGGAGAAAGAAGTGGCTCCTAGACTCTACCTTGGTCATAGCTGAAGTGGAGACTATGAGTCTCAATTCTTCCTGTGGCTCAATTAAGACGTAAGAGGCTTAGAAGGAGGTCATTTCTGCAAGTCCAAATCTGGACCTTAACTTTTGTATAATTTTGTGTATACTTAGTCAAGTTCAGAGGTCAAAACTATTGGGAGGTGAGGCAAGGATGTCACTAACATCTGAATTTTAGAAATATCTGTAAAGCAGCCATCTGGCCCCATCCTCTGCAGAATTTCCATTACTTCCAAGTTCTGCTCTAAGCAGGCAGTGGTCAAGGTTTGCAACCATAGCATAACATAGAACCCAGTGAGCATCCAAGGCTTCAAGGATTCAGCCCCATTGCTGGCCTTCCTTGGGCAGAGTTTCCCCTAGAGACATACTGTGCATCACTTTGAGATTGGGTATTTGGGGTGCTGGCTCTGGGTGGACTTGTTCTCCTTCATGGGCACAGGGTGTAATCCACAGCCTACAGGCCTCTGCCCCAGTGGTAGCAATCTACCAGCTGGCAAGCTGCTTGAAGATTTTCATGGATAGTCTCCAACCCTCAGAGCAATGCTACCAGAGAGTCAGTACCACCATCATTCCACAGATGAATAAACTGTGTCCCAATAGGCTAATTAAGTACCCTGTCCCTGCCCAGCTTTGCAGTTTAGGATAAAGTACTTAGTACAAATAACTGCAGAGCTAGGCAGAGGCAAGACTGGGATTTGAGGTCAACTCTGTCCCTCTCCAAGGTTAGAGCTGTTCCTCTTAGTTACGCTACTTTATAAAAGGCTAACACAGCCAGGCGTGGTGGCTCATTCCTGTAGTCTCAGCAACTCGGGAGGCAAAGACCGGAGGATGGCAGGTTGGAGGCCAGAGGCAGCCTATGTAACGTAGCAAGAACCTGTCTCACAATAAAAAGTGAAAGATGGGCTCAGTAGGAGAGCGCCTGTAAAGCATGCATGAGACCCTGGGTTAAAGCCCCCAGTATTGCAAAAATAAAAATAAAATATGATAAAATTAAAAAAGACTTAACACCATGCTTTGTGTTTGAGGAGAGCCTGTCTACAAACACAACTCCTTCCATCTTTGCGTTGCTCATGGTGAGTGGACCCCACTCTACCCGTCTCACTATGATCAATGTTATCTGAGGATCAGAAGTCCTTGGGAGAGGGTGCTAAGCTTTCATGCCCTTCAGGGATAAGGTCCTGGGCCAGGCTCCTAATACCCACTGCAGGACGCCATCCCCTGCACCTAGGATGGGACTCCACTGGCCCTGGAGGTGGCAGGACCTGCAGGCAGGGAAAGACCTCATTCCCATGGGACAACCTGGCCAAATGTCACAAGGTGTGACAGTTCTTCACATTTTGGTTTTTGGCAGCTCTGTTTGAGAAGGTTCTATACACCTCAGAAGCCAGCTGAGGACCCCTGAGGGGCGCTCCCTGAAACACACAGGCTGGCTTCAGTAGGTGTGCAGGAGCTGAGGAATGGGCTGATGAAAGGCAAATCAAAACTGCCAGGTGAAGAGCAGCTGGAAGGAGGCAGGGCTGGGAGCACCGAGGCCTGGCCTGGACAGAGGTCAAGGAACATCAAGAGCAGGCACAGCAGTCAGTAGTTGTGCGACTGTGAGGTGGGGAAGGAGGGAAGTTGGGGGTGGGGTAAATGAAGCACTGGTGGGAAATTGGCCCAAGCCTTTCCCACTCTCTGATGCTGTGCCTGGAAGAGGAAGGTTGCGCCAAGGACTTCTCGGGTGGACCAGGAAGCTCACCCTCAGGCCCAGACTCCTGCAGGACATCCCAGCCCGGTTTCCTGCCCAGGCTGGGCTCCTCCTGCTCCACACCAGCTGGGACCCCCTTTGGCCTTGGCTGGCTTCTAGCCCCCCATCTTCAGTTAGGGTGCTGAGCAGACAGGGCACACAGTTTCAGGTGGAATTCTTCATCTCAGATTCTAAGTCAGGCAAAACCTCGCTCGCCCTCTACCACCTAAAGCTCAGAGTGGCTGTGGGAGGGGAGATGTTTGCTCTTGGCTTCCCCAGCTGAAGCCTAGACTATCCCAGAATGTCATGGGGAGGCCAAGGTGCCCAGGGGACATACCCATGTTCATGCGGTACATCCGTATGGCTTCTGTGAGCTCAGGGATTTCCAGAATTTCCACCTCTGCCTCTAACACATCTATGTTGGAGAAATTATCCGGCAGTAAAATCTTGTGTGAGCGGAGAAAATTCACTTGAAAAGCAAAGAGAAACATGAGTTAACAGCTATTTCTACTTAATGAAGACCCTGGTTCTGTCAGGCTTTTGGTGTTGTACTTTATCCTAGGCTTTCCTTATTCTGAAGCAATTCCTGTTTTTTTCTTTTTCTTTTTCTTTTTTGTGGTACTAGGGGTTAAACCCAAGGCCTCGCACTTGCATCCTTTGCAAGTGCTGGACCACTAAGCTGCACCCCCCAGCCCTCCCCCCTTTTTTTTTTTTCACTTTTTGAGACAGGGTCTCGCTAAATTACGCAGACTGCCTCTGGTCTCGAACTTGCAATCCTCCTGCCCCCGCCTCCCAAGCTGCTGGGATTACAGGCATTTTTCTGAAGCAATTTCTAAACACACCTGGTTAGATTAGCTTTGAGTCTGTGATTTTCAAAGTGAAAGACACCAAATTATGTTTCTTTCCTGTGTCTGAGTTCATGATTGTAGCCTCCCATGGCCTGGCCTGGGGTGCCCCAGACAGGCCCTCCTGGTGAGCACACTGGCCCTGAGACCCAAGGGCAGGTCATTCCAAAAGAGGGAGTTTTCTTGCTGTTTAGAGAGGAGGGGCCTGGCTGAGGCTGGACTGGCAGGTGGCATGTGCAGTTTGTCCCTGCCTGGATTGCAGTATGGGAGGCAGAGATGGAGCCAACGCTGACCTCCTGTGTGAATCAACTTGGAGATTCAGAAACACATCACAGACAGCTTCCTAGGCAACTCTGAATCTGAATGGCTGGAGTCCCAGGCATTTGGGCTCTCACGCAACTTAAGTGTGTACTGCCCTACCTAGACAGTGACAGCAGCTTGGGATTAGAGAGGCCATTTGGTCCGTATCCCCAGTGGGACTCATCCTGGGGCAATGTGGGGTGGGAGGTCTCATCTCTTCTTAAGTCCCAGCAAACATTCTGCACCTTTCTGGGGAACCTGTCACCATCTACCCTTCTTCCCCTGAACTCTGAGGGTAGCAGAAGCAAGGAGGCCCATCTTTTGAAACAATCCTATTTCCTTGGTCTGTGTTGAGAGTTGCTGAAGGCAGGAGCACAGGGCAGGAGAGAAGCTGACTTTGGAGCCCAGTGCAGCGCTCTGCCCTTCACATTGACTCCTGTGGCACTTGATGCCCCCTCAGGGAGTTTTAATGCCTGTTTATAGTCAGGGCATCCCAAAAGAAATCGGGACTTCACTAGCTCTGGGCCAAGTGAGAGTCTAAATGATGTGACCTACTTGCCTGTTATGCTTTCACTACCTCTGCCCAGGTAAGCTGGGCCTGCGTGGGGTTGGGGTGAGTTGGGGTGGATGGCCCTATCAGCTGCCCCGCCACCCCTGCACAGAGCAATCACCAATGAAGCGGAACTCGCTGCACTCGCACTCAATCAGCGCCATGGTCTCAGCCAGCCACAGCAGGTTGTCTTCCGTCACTAGGCTTGGATACTTGGCCACCAGGTCTAGGGGCAGGAAACAGTAGTGCACTTCCTCTTCTGTGTCTAACAGTGGTGTGTCCATGAGCCCCAGGGGCGCCTTGTCATGCAGGCCTGGAGAAGAAAGGGCGGGAGGCATCTATTACTACCTCCCAGAGGCCAGGGCTCTCACTGACCCAGAGGAGGCTGGAGAGACCACCAGGGGACAGTCTCTGCCACCTCCTGTCTCACTCTCTCTTTCCAGAGGTAGCCTTAAAGTTCAGAAGGAGTATGGTGGGAAGCTTGGCATGGAAATATGTTTTTTCTGCAGATAGCGAAGAACAGTGGGACAGATGACATTTTGTCTTATGTACCCCAAATTACTAAATTCATTTATTATTTAGTCCTTTCTAATTGATCAAACCAACCACTAGGACCTACAGATGAAACAGATGTTTTTGACACTCTTAGAAGCTGAAAACCTTTCAATAAGCACGAGTGCCTGTTCTGGTATCCTAGGTAGGCTGACCTGTCCCACAAGGCAGAGTTCACTCGGGGACATTCTTTATGTGGTAGCTGGGAGTAACTTGAAAGGATGATGGAGTTCCCTGACTTCCAGGAGGAAAGGGAAGACAGCCTCGCCTTGCCTGAGTGAAGCCAGGATGCAGAGGAATGAGTGGAGCGAGTGCTGAGTTCCATGGACAAGCAGCCCTGGAGAGGGTATGTGGCAGGTAGTAGGTCAAAGGAGATGACCGAGAGGTAGGGAAATTCAGAACTAGTTTGGAGAAGAGGATATTCTCTGGATGGAAGCCACTTCTGTGAGGGTCATGAGAGAGGAAACTGGTGCGGGGTGCGGCAGAGCCATCCCATCCCTGGTTATACCTGTGAAGGCCGGGCTTTTTATCGGGAATTCTGAGGGTTTGCTGATACACTTCCATGTTCGCCAGTAGTTCAGAGATGCTCTCTCAGCGACAGGAATGTCTGCAGGCCGCACACGGAGGTGGTGCTTCCCTTCCTTCAGATTATCTAGAGTCTGTTAGACAAACAAGATTGTTGCCTTGAAAATCTGAACGTAACTTGGGTGTGGTGGCACACACCTGTCATCCTAGTACTTGAGAGGCTGAAGCAGGAGGATCTCAAATTTGAGGCCAAGGCCAGCCTGGGGTATGCAGCAAGTTCCAGGACAGCCTAGACTATATAGAGACCCTATCCCAAACAAACAAATAAGCAACAATAACAAACAATAACAACAACAAAAGAAAATCTGAACCTGGTAATTATCTACCAATTCTAGAATGAATACCAAGAAAAATAGTATGTGATTCATTTTGGCAAGGTATTTTAAAATAAATTTAATCAGTCACACAAAAGTATAAAAAATTAGGGCTATAAGATAGCATGCTAATATTCAAAATCCCAATGACTATTTCTCTTCTGAGCTTTGAAACAATTTTTTGGTCTTGCAATTTTTTTTTCAATGCTGGGGGGAATGAACCCAGAGCTTTGTACATTACTTTGCAAGCACTCTACAACTGAAGTATGCCCCCATTTTTTATTTTATTTTTTTTATCTTGAGACAAGGTTTTACTATGTTACCTACAACCTGCCTCTGGCCTTGAAATTGCGATCCTCAGGCCTCTGCCTCCCAAGTCCTGAGCATCTTGAAGGAGCCAGTGATCAGAGGTGAGTGAGGCTAGAGTGGAGCACCGCAACTGGGCAGAGCTGAGGCCCAGAGCAGAGAGTGGGCTGAAAGGTCTTCATGCTGCCCTGACCCAGCGACCTGTTCTCCTTCAATAGTTCTGCAGGGGTAAGATTATCATAACATCAAGCTAATGTTTTCCCTGACTTTACTCTAGAAGACAGCATTTTCCTAATAAATTTTTGGAGACAGGGCAAATGGTACTTTTTTTTTTTTGGTGGTACTTGGGAGTTGAACCCAGGGGCTCGCACATATTTTGCAAGTGCTCTACCACTGGGCTGCACCCCCCAGTCCGTTGTTTTTTGTTTTTTATTTTGCATCAGAGTCTCACTAAGTTACACAGGCGGCATCTGGCCTCAAATTCTCAATCCTCCTCCCTTGACCCCTCGAGTTGCTGGGATTATAGGTGTGCGCCACTGTGACAGGCGGGCAAGTGGTCCTTTAAAGGTACCATATGACCCATTTTCTCCTCTAAAAGCCTTTTTTTTCCCCTTGAGACAAGATCTTACTAGGTATCCCAGGCTGCAATCCTCCTGCCTCAGTCTCCCAAGTGTGAGGATTACAGGCATGCACCATCATTCCTGACTCTAAGAGCCTCTTAATAGACAGAACATCTCTGATACAATAATAAAAGAAGACCCTGCTTCTAATTGCTAGCTACACATACAGGAAGCCCTGGTGAGGCTGCTCTTGGGGGTACTCAATATTGAGAAGAGCCCCCTGGTGGCCATCTCTATAAACTGCCTCCTCAAAACCACTTAAGGATGGCAAAAGAAGATGGACCAGAGTGGGACAATCTTCCAACGCTGGGTGGCTGGAGGACTTAAGAGAAGACTGGCCAATGGCAGGATCATGGAGAGTGTTTTCCCTGGACACTGAGAAATGGGAGAGACAGTGTGTGGGACACTGGAAGGGAGTCTGTCACGGATCCATGTGAGAAATACTCATTGAGCATCATCAGTTCCCTGCTTGGACTCAAGGAGCAGTCGGATTCAAGAAGAAATGAAAATGAACAATTTACATATGCCGAGATAAGAGGTAGCATCAGTTATGAAGTTTCTGGATCTCTGAGAACTCTGAGATTCTTTCCACATCAGAAGGGGGCCCCGGCTTTCTGGTCCCCCTTGGCTTAGGACCGCACACAGCTGTAGCTTCTATGTCAAGCTGTCAGCTGTCCTGAGGAGGGGAATCAGGCAGAGGAAGGTTTCTGTATGAGCAAGAAGTTGACCTCAGGTGAAGAGACATCTCAGTGAAGTGCCAGGAAGGTGAGAGGCCAGAGCCCATTCCGCATCCTCGGGGGTGAGCAAGCATATTGAGTTAAGATGAAGGAGGACATCTTGGCAGTATTTGTGCTGAGAAGTGGGACAAAGGAAGGAAAATGTTGATTCTGCCCAAGAGAGACAGGAGAGGACAGGACGTGGGGGTTGGTGGTAGAGAGATATACCAAGCCACCTGCCTTGGGTGTGAACTTGTTTGGGTGCCTGAAGGTTGAAACAATGAAGATGGATGAATCAAGAGCAATAAACAAGAGCCAAAGAGCAGAGGGCTCTGAATGCAGACTGAGGAGTTTTGATTTGTCCCCTATTTAGAGAACCTTCAAAGGATTTCTTTTTGGTGTGTGGTACTACTGGGCTGAACCCAGGGCCTCACACATACTTTACAAGTGCTCTATCACTGAGCTGCACCCCCAGCCCCTTTATAAATTCTTTATCTTGAGACAGGGTCTCGCTAAGTTATGGAAGCTGCCTCTGGTCTTAAACCTGTGATTCTCCTTCTTCTGCCGCCTGAGTCTCTGGGCTTATAGAGCACACAGCCTCCTGAGTCTCTAGGGTTACAGGCATGTGACACCACACCTGGTGACCCTTGAAAGATTTAAAACAGACACTGTTACTTGGCTGTTACTTATAAAATCCCCATCCAGCTAGCCATCAAATCCTAGTCTCCCATCTCCTGCCACTCCATTTTCTCTTCTTTCCCTTCCCTGTATCCTGGTCTCCTGGTTCCCAGGTCCTCTCCACACAGTGATCCTTCAAATATACAAAAGAGCTGGGCTCAGTGAGGCACACCTGTAATCCCAGCGACTCAGGAGGCTGAGAGGAGGATCACGAGTTTGATTCCAGAGGCAGTCTATGTAACTTAGAAATACCTTCACACACACACACACACACACACACACACACACACACACACACACAAATAGGCTGGGAGTGCAGCCTAGTGGTAGAGCACTTACAAAGTATATACAAGGCCTTGAGTTCAACCCCCAAGTACTGTTAAAAAAATACAAAAGAATTCAGAGAATCCCCATCTTTAAACACTTCACTGTTCCCTATGGCCTATGGGCTCAAGCCCAAACTTTCCTTAGCATTGCACATAAAGCCTTTCACAATCAATGGGGGCATCAGGGTAAACACAAAAAACATGAGGGCCTTGAACTCAGACAGACCTGGGTTGGAATTTTAACTCCATCCCCTACGAACTAACATTTTTTGCCCAGGCACTTTTAACCCAAATCCTTCTACTATCCCCCTGCCCACAAGCAGGCTCTGATATTATCACTCTTTTTTAGAACATACAAAAAATGGCCTAGCAAGAGGTAGGGGACTCAGTGTCCCAAGTAAGTGGAGATCCTGGGAATAGAATGCAGGACTCCAGAGTCCAGGCTCTCAACTACTGTTCTTAACCAGCTGTCTAGCAGCTGTCACACAGCCTCTCCGAGTCTCAGGCTCCTGATATCACATGCAAAGGGAAGACAGTAAAACCTGGAAGTTGGTTTTGTAGGTATTGCATGAAATAATACGCTAATTATCTTCCTCTTTGTGGTCTGATTCCAAGCTACCTTTCCAGCTTCACCTCCCACCGTTCTTTCTGCTTTCACCCCATCATCGGTGACACTAAACTCCATCAGACTCCCAAAGCACACCATGCTCTCTGATGCCTCCTCACCTTTATGTTGCTTCCTCTGCCCAGAAAACTCCTCTCTCTGCTTCTTTGGCTGTAGAGCCTGGCTCCTGCCCTGCCAGAGTGGCTCATCCTCCCCTTCCATTGCCACAGACACTCACATACTTCTCTCTGCAAGCATCTGGGTTGGATTCAGGTCTGTTCTTCCCCCTCTCCCAGAGCACCTGGTGGAGGGGCTGGGTTCATGCCTCCCCCTTCTAGTCTAGAACCTAACATAGAGGGAATGCTCAGAATTGGAGGGTTACATGAAAGAATCCACAAAATGGAGGTCTAAAGGGCTGAGTCCTGTGGAAAGAAAAGCAAAGGGAGACAGAGGAGAACCCAAAAGGGGCTGGCAGGGAAATAGACTGCACTCATAAATCTGAGAAAGATGCTTCGTCTCCAAAACCATAGGCAGAATCAACACTAGATAACAATGGGCAGAGCTCATGGAGTTCAGAGGGCAGCAAAGACAGAGACTCCAACTTGGGATGGAGAGACCAGAGGGAAGGTCTAATGGCAGGGGGACTGGGATGAAGGAGGACAGGAAGACAGGATGGTAGGAAGAAAGGGCTCAGCTTGGGTCTGATTGGTGGTGGATAGAAAGATGAAATGTGCCATACAGAAAAGAGAATGAAACTAGAGAAGCCCTGGAAGAGAGAACAGAGTACCCCCAGCCCATGCTAAGCTCACCACAATCACAGGACCTTGAACTTGCCGCTTACATCACCTGTAGACCCAAACCCCAAATTCCGTCTCAGTGGTGCCCTTGAACAACTCCAAACTGACCACATGGAAAGGCGCCAGTGGGGACAAACGAAATCCCTATATAGGACAACACGCTCTTTTAGGAAAGCCCAGAATTCCCTGTTGGATGTGTTGTGTGGTATAGGGTGTATCTTCTGGCATGGGGCAGTAATGACTGTCCAACTAGCTTGAGAGAAGATGTTCTAGTTGAGGAGAGAATGGTCTATTTTGTAGAAGTGAAATCCATTCTCTGCTATTCCCACTAACATAAAGCATGAGCAGCACCACTTCCCCCAAGAAACAAATGTTTGAAAAAATAAAGCAAATAAATCCACAAAAGATTGCAGGCCCAGCCAGTGGGGTCATGTTGCTTGCTGACCCAGGAACCTCAACGAGACTGTTTCCTGAGCTCTCTCAGCCAGTCCTTGCTCTGACTTGTAGAAGTGAAAGTCCTCAGCTCGCAGGCAGCCATCTGGGTGCTGTAAACCACAGAAAGCATTCCCCAACCCCCCCCCATCTACTTATTTATTTATGCTCTGCCAGTTTCCTCTAATAGATGTAACCTCCCCAAGACCCCAAAGACTTTGCTTGTTTTGTTCTCTGCTGTATTCATTCATATCACCCAGAACAGTTCCTGTGGGACCCTGATGACTCTTTGTTGAATGAATGAGTGAATAAATGAATGATCTCCAGAGAGTCTGGGCTTCCAACTGGCCTTTGGCTTTGCTGACTGAAATTGCCACAGAGTGCATAGCTGGTCTTCTGTGAGCTGACTTCAAGTCCACTTTAATCTTTCTGGATATCACTTCTAGAAAAGTTATTGGAGGGAGGATTTCTTTTGGGAAACAGACTTGAATTCAGATAGCTAACTGCTAGCACAAGGATGACTGATGCAGCATTTGGCCAGATAGTAATGAAAAAGATGTCAATCAGAAGCAATGTGAAACTGATGGTGCAGGGGCGTGTGTGTATGTTGCCAAAAGATAGCTGATAAATGCACCCCAGCAGCAGAGCTTGGAGACTTAACAGGCTTTCCAAAGCAGCAGCAGCAGTTCTTGAAGATGGCTTATGCTCTGATTCTGGCTGCTGAAACTTGATGGCAATGGAGCTTAGGGAGCTTGCAACTCCCTGACTGCTGTGTAAGATAAGGAGAGTCTGTGCTGTTTTGAAGCTCAAGGGAAGCAAGGCTGCTGGAGCAAAAGGATGTGCAGAATGGCTGCCATCAGCCAACGAAGCCAAGTAAGACACAGCGCTTAGCATCTCAGATCTGCCCCTCCGCTACTGGCTCCAGTCCTCTTACTCCGCAAGATAGGATCAGCCTTCTTCATCTCTCAGCAGATGTTTATTAAATGCCTGTAAATGCTAGATAATCTGAAAGATGCTAAGAATGCAAACATGAATAGAAATATAGTCCAGGAAGGGAGAAATACATATGAATGCATGATCCCAACAGAATTAGCACTGATAGGAGAGAGGAATTGACTCTGCTACGAGAACAGACAGATAAAAACTTTACCTGGAAATGTCAGGCTAAGCTTCCTGTGGACCACATTAGGTCAAAAAATTTTTTTTCAATAGTAGGAGGTTGAACTCTTGGCCTTATGCATGCTGGGCAAGTGCTCCACCAATCAGCTGCGTCCCTTTTTTATTTGTTATTTTCCCCCTTTATTGGTAAATGTTGGTGGGGTACAGAGTAATACAGCATTTTATTTGTTATTTTGAGAAAGGGTCTCACTAAGTTCAGCAGGCTACCGCTGGCCTTGAACTTGTGATCCTCCTGCCTCAGCCTCCCACATGGCTGGGATTATATGCCTGCTCCATGGTGCCCAGCTACACCAAATTTTAAAAGGGAAGCATTCTAAGAAGAGAAAACAGCAAGTCTAGAGAATAAGCATGTGGGATACTGACAGATGTGGCTGAACTTTAGAGGGAGTGTATACATGCATGCATGTATGCATGACTACATTTGCATGTTGGTATGTGTATATGTTGGGATATAAGTCAGGACAAACAGATGGGCCAGCCTGTAAGGACTCTGATGCCAGGTCAAGGGGTTTACACTTGAGCTGCTCACTTACCCATACCTACGGACAAGATACACTGTAGGGATGACTATCTGCTATTTATGTAATCTCCTTCCTTTCCAGAGCACAGTACTAATCTGCCCTCACATTATGAGTAATAGGAAATGTGAGACTGCCACTCGTCTATTTTCTTTAAAGCATCAATTCTGTGATCAACATAAAAACTCCCAGGCTCCCTTAAGCACATGGAATGCAGGCGTATTTGGGTTGCTTGCTGATAACAGATCGCTCACAGGTGGAACAGTTTAAGTGTCAAACTAGATGTCCCCAGATGGCAGAGAAAAAGGAAATATGGGGCCGGGATGTAGCTCAGTGGTAGTGTGTGTGCCTAGCAATGTGCAAGGTCCTGAGTTCAATCCCTGGGGTGGGAGGGAGAGGGACGGAGGGAAACTAAGGTGGCAAGTACTGTCAACATACCATGTCTCCAACGGGCTTCAAGAGGCAAATAAAAGAGAATCAATAGTCTTCAATGAAACTTGAAGGGGAATTTCATATTCTGCAGTTGCAGCTGTGACTTCCACCCAGGCTGGTGGCATGTGAAGGGCTCGGAGTACTTTATATTGGGGTAAAGAGAACTTCCCAAATTACACAGAAAATTCTAGGAAACGCTGTGATGTTCATGTACAGACCTATGATGATTACTTCTTATTTCTCCTGAGAGCAACAGACAATTCCAAAACTTCCTATTTCATATATATTTACATATCAGCTCTGTTAGTTTGTTGTTTTATTTTGAGACAGGGTCTTGCTATATAGCCCAGGCTGACCTCAAACTCTCAATCCTCCTGCTTCAGCCTCCCAAGTGCTGGGATTACAGGTGTGTGCCACCTTGTCCGACTCAAGTGTCAGCTCTTGATGACTCTCAGTTTCTATCTCTAGACCCAACCGTTACTATGAATTCCAGACCTGTCCATCCAGTGACTCCTCACAATCTCACAAGGTTATTGCCTTTTCCCTGCTTTCCAAACTTAACATGTTCAGATACTAACTCTTGTTTTCCTCCAACCCTGCACATTCCTCAGAATCCACCATTTACCTTGTTGCTCCAGGATAGAAACAAAGAAACTGTCCACTCTCTGATATTCTGCATCCCATTCATCAGCAAATCTTCTTATTTCTACCATCAAGGCATATCTAGAATGTGCACACTTTAACTCCACTACTGGGCTGGGGGTTAGCTCAATTGATAGAGTGCTGCTCTGTGCCCTTTGAGGCCTTTGGTTCGACCCTCAGCACTGCAAAAATGGGAGAAGGACATGTCAATCCATTCCTGAAGCAATCCCCAAACAATCAGCCATTGAAAACTCTATGAATAGCAGAGAAGCACTGACATAGTGCCACACATGACACAGCATCAGGTAGTGTTTCGTTCTATTGTACACAGGGTCACTATGAGTCAGACCCAACTCCGCGGCACCTAACAATAGCTCCACTATTGACACCTGAGAGCAAACCACCATTATCTTTCATCTAGCTGCCGCAGGAGCCTCCTAACTTGTCTTCCTGCTTCCTCCTTTGCCCCTATAAAATTTAGACCACGAGTCAGCATATTTTTTTTCTGTAAAAGGCCAAATACTAAATATCTTAGTCTTTACCAACCATAGTCTCTGTTGACTCAAACATTCACCTCTGTGTTGTAGCTTAACAGCAACTATAGACAATATGTAAACAAATGAGCATGGCTATATTCCAATAAAACTTCATCTACAGACACGGAAATTTGAATTTTTATTTATATATTTTATAGTATTGGGAGGGTGAACCCAAACCTCGTGGATGTGAGGCAAGTGTTCTATAACTGAGTTGCACACCCAGCCCCTTTTCTATTTTTTATTTTAAGACGGAGTCTCACTAAGTTGCAAAAGCTGCCTTTGGCCTTGAACTCATTATCCTCCTGCCTCAGCCTCCTCAGCTGGGATTAAAGGTGTACACAAGGGCACCCGGCCCGAAATTTGAATTTCACATAATTTTTACAGAGCACAAAATATTTCTTTTCTCTCTCCCTCTTTCTCTTTTTCAGTACTGGGGGTTTGAACTCAGGGTCTTGTGCATGATTGGCAAGCACTCTACCACCAAGCTGCAACCCCAGCCCATGATGATGATGGTTATTATTATTGGATTTGGAGTTTGAACCCGAGGCCTCACACATACTTTGCAAGTGCTCTATGACTGGCCTGCATCCCTAGACCATTTTTTATTTTTTATTTTGACTCAGGGTATCACTAAGTTTGTAGGCTGCTTCTGGTCTCAAATTGGAGATCCTCTTGCTGTTGCCTCTTGAGTAGTACCTTGGATTACAGGTGTGTGCCATGGTTTGATTTTATTTTTAGACCATGTGAA
Source organism: Pedetes capensis (assembly GCA_007922755.1). NCBI lineage: Eukaryota > Metazoa > Chordata > Mammalia > Rodentia > Pedetidae > Pedetes > Pedetes capensis. Next base: position 108,942 of record VMDO01005070.1, read on the forward strand.
AATATAAAAAATATTCTTAGCTTATTGGTTGTACCAAAAAATAAAAAAGTAGTGGGCTGGATTTGGTCCATGAGCTATGGTTTACAGACTCTGACCTAATGTCAAGCCAGCAGCAAATGGTCTTTCCTTTTTTTTTTTTTACAACTTTATTTCATATTTTATAAGACATGCTCATGTAAAGTGTACAGGTTTTAGTGTATTCATGGAGTTGTGCAGTCATCACCACAATCTATTTCAATACCCTAAAAAGAAACCCTTACCTGCAACGGTCATTGTCTATTCTTACTTACCTACCTTTCCCACCCTGCATCCCTTCCCTAGACAACTACTAATCTACTTCCTACCTTTATAGACTTGCCTACTCGGCTCCTTCTTCTTATAAATACAATCATAAGACCTGTGGTCCTTTGTGTCTATTTTATGTAGTAGAACCATACAGCAGTAGTTTCTTTCACTTAGCATAATATTTTGCTGCTCTATTCTTTGTAGCACTTATCTCCACTTGACATCATATGGCTGTCTAGCTCCCTCCTGTATCTTCAGAGCTTGGAGTGTGTTTGGTGCTCAATACACACTAAGTGTAACCATCAGAATCAAGACAATGTACCATTTGGAGGCCAAAGCTATAGGTTAGAAGCTTGGGAAGATAAGCAGGTGGAGTGGGAATGGGAGAGACAAGGGGTGGGATGTGAGGGATGAGGGCAGAGAGCAGAGCAGCAATATGAGCTCAGGCACTTGTCCTCTAGAAGCTTCCTATCTCATTCGGCTTGTTGGCTCACACTACACTGTTTTTCCACAATGCCTAGCATGTTACAGATAACCACAAATAAGACATGTTACCTAACATGCATGAGAACTTTAGTTAGCAGGAGGCAAAGTCCTATTTTTATTGTTAAGGGCTAATTCTGAAGGATCTACTGTAAGGAGCACTAACAGTTCGGAACAGTTTAGATACATGCTGTCCCATATGGTAGCCACTGGCCATATGCAGCTATGTGATTCCTTGAACTATGGCGGTCTGAATCTAAGATGTGCTGTAAATATAAAACACACATCGGATTTTGAAGATTTAGTATAACAAAGAGTGTAAAATATCTCAATTTAAAATATTGATTACATATTGAAGTAATATTTTGAAAACATTGGATCAAATAAATATTTCATTAAAATTAACGTCACCTGTTTCTTTTACTTTTGAAAGTATAACTACTTGAAAACTTAAAATAACATGTGAAGCTAGGTACAGTGGTGTCCATCTGTAGTGTTAGCCACTTGGGAGGCTGAGACAGGAGAATCACTTGAGCCAGGACTTCAGGGTTAGTCTGTGTGACATATCAAGACCCTGTCTCTTAAAAAAATTGTACATGTTGCTCATATACATGGCTCATATTGTAATTTTACTGTCTCATCCCTTGTTTTCCTTAAAGCCCACAGGAATAATGCTTGGGACCCAGAATGCCCTCAATAAATACTGGCTGCATGCATTAAGTGGGGCTGCTTGAGAAAGGTCTTTAGATTAAAAAGTGACAAAATTCATTTTCTCTAAGCAAAATGTTTGTTCATTTAGGCAAAAACCTGAGAATCTGGATAGGCCTTAGCAATGGGGAAAGTGGTGGAAATGTGTGAAGCTGTTTGCTTGCTTGAGGCGCTCTTGGTTCCCAGCTGTATTTACACTTTCCTTCAGTGAATAAATACCACTTCAGCTGGGCCAGCCCAAATGTTTATTTCTTTGAAAACACCATTTCTAAAGCAAAAGCACTTGTTTCACAGTCTGTTTTAGGGAGGTAGGTCCACATAACTCTTCAAATTCTACTGTACATGCTTCTTGGAACTTTGGAATCCAGCCAACTCATTGGCCTCTGAGTTTTGCCTTCAACTTGGAAATTGCAGACCAGATATACTTTGTTTCATTTGGGAAGTGAGGGCAGCAGAGGGGTTAAAGGCCTTAAATTGCTTGCATAATAGGCTTGTGTTCTTTAAAAAATTATTTTGATCTCTGATTTTCTGCAATGATCAAGTTATTCCCTCCCTTTCCCCACAGAATGGTGCTTTGACACGCAGCCATCAACAATCCTGACATGCCAGGCCACTTAAGTGGATTTGTTTGTTTGTTTATTTATTTATTTATTTAGAGACAGAGTCTCCCTGCATAGCCCAGGCTGGTCTGGAACTCGTGTTGATCCTCCTGCCTCAGCCTCCCAAGTTCTGGGATTACAGGCATGCTCCACCATACCAAACTCTATTTAAGTAGTTTTAAAGCCATTTGAAAAGAATTCTAGTTGAAAAAACAGTTTAAATTCAATTGGGTAGCTTGACAAATATTAAAAGAAAAGAATAGTACAACTTTCACTGGAGTATGTTAAAGATTTTTCATTTCTGAATATATAACAACTTTTAAGAGAAACCATTTGATAATTTAGCAAGGAGAATCCATAAATACAAGGACTATGAAATGTTCTTATTCCTCTATGACCCAGAAATGCACAGTCTATTTCAATTTTCTTCTAAAAGGTGTTGGGGAAGCATGATTTGTGGTGCACAGAGCTATACTGTAGCTTGATGGATTAGCATTTGTGGAGATGGAGTAAACACCACTTGGTCCAGACAGCAGGGTTAATATGGAGCATAGCCAATGGGTCTTCCCAATCATAATATTTAGTTCTTCAAGGTTAAAATTCTTATTCAAAAACTACAGAATAAACTACTTAAGATCAGCCACAGAAATGATTCCTGTGGTTTGGAGAAAAGAAAGAAGGTAATGTTTTTGGTGATACTTCACTGGTTTATATGTAAAGGTGTTTAAGCCTCTTCAAATAAGAAAGGAGTCTCTTGGAAAACAGAGATGTGAAGGCAAAGGAAACACTCTGCAGTTTGAAGAACTTTTTACTTTGCCAGAATGCTGTGTAACTCACAAGAACAATAACAAGTAATATTAAGTAACATTCTCTCTCATTCTCTCCCTCTCTCTCTCTCTCTCTCTCTCTCTCTCTCTCTCTCTCTGTCTCTGTCTCTTTCTCTCTCTCCTAAGGTGGTTTCTCAGTATGCTGCTCAGGCTGGTCTTAAACTTATGGACCCAAGCAATCCTTCTACCTCAGCCTCCCAAGTAGCTATGACTATGGGTGTGAGCCACTGTGCCCAGAGAGAAGTCATATTCTTTTTTTTGTTTTGTGTTGTTTTTGTTTTATACAGGGTCTCCCTATATAGCCCAGGTTGGTCTTGAACATGTGATCTTCCTGCCTTTGTCTCCCAAACACGAGGATTACAGGCATGTGCCACCAGACTTGACTGAGAAATCATATTCTTAATGAATCTTTTAGATTTTAAAATATCAGGCATGGCATACATAATACATCCTACAATTTGTAAAGTTTTCTCATAAAATGTCAAACTACAGTGGATGTAGTTTGAAGCCAGCCTGGAAGACACAGCCAGACTCTCTCTCAAAAAGCCAAAAACAAAAGACTAAATAAATAAATAACAATCAATAAGAAAAACAAGGAATAGTTTAAAACAAGATTTGCAAGAGCCAAGGGCACCCTCTCAGTAGACAGTAAATCCCGTCCTGAGTCCATTGGGGCTGCTGATATAGATAAGGCAGCGTCAGGATGAAATCTTTTGTTAATTACATGTAATTCAGAGCTGGGTGTGGTGGTACATGGCCAGCCTGGGGTACATAACCAGACTCTGTCACAAAAAAACAACAAATCCAAAAGCAAACCTAGTGTATTATTCGTTACTTTAACTCATTCATCCCACTTGCCCATTAAGAGGGTCATCTCAGTAACTAATATGTAAAAGAAAACAACATTCAGTGATGGAATCCCTATGTTAATGATCGCCACCCTTGGAAGAGAAGAATATCTTACCTGCAGCAAAGGCATCAGCTGCAAACTCAGTGCTTGTTCATAGAGCAAGTTCAGTTCTGCGCAACTGGAGAAGGAGAGCTTGGAAGTATAGAGGTAATAGTGCACGTGCCTAAATGTGGAACCATCTCTGTCAATGAATAGCCTCTGGTTTTCTGAAGAGGTCAAGGCTGAAGCCTCTTTCCACAGCAGTGAGTCTGGGAACTGAGCGAGTTTGCTTCTAGGAACTGAGAAATGCCAGCCCCCCACGTTGAAATGAAACAAATCCTCTGCTGATTCGTGAGAAATTCCAGCCTCCTCCTAAAGGGAGAATAGAAAGAAAGCTATGCAAGAAAAAGAAATATAAAGCATCCTGATTGACATGATCATGTATGTAGAAAATCCTAAGGAATTCATTAAAAACTATTATGAGCCCAGCAAGCTTAAAAGATGTAGATGGTATTTTTAAATTGATTATATTTTTGTGCATTAGTAATGAAGAAAATAATTCCACTTATAATAGCATCAAAAATATGTAGGAGTAAATTTAACAAAAGAAGTGTAATTAATAATTGTACTTGGAAAACTTCAAAACATTGTTGAGAGAAAAAATCTGCAACCTAGATAAGGGGAAAAGCATCTCACGTTCATGGGTTAGAAGATTTGCTATTATTACGATGGCAATATTCAAGCCGGGCATGGTGGTGCACATCTATAATCCCAGGACTCAGGAGGCTAAGGCAGGAGGATTGTGAGTTTCAGGCTAGCCTAGACACTGACCTATAGATTCAACACAATCCTTAGGAAAACCCTGTCTTTTTTTTTTTTGCAAAAATTGACAAAATGATGCTAAATTCATATATAAACATAAGGACCCAGAACTGGGCGTGGTGGTGCACACCTATAATCCCAGCACTTGGGAAACTGAGGCAGGAGGAGTACTTTAACTTTAATGTCAGCCTGGACTACATAGCAAGTTCCAGGTTAGCTTGAAAGAAATACAAGGGGCTCAGAATAGCCCAATCCATAAAACATAACCATAACCGTAAAACATTTTTTTAAGAACTGAACCCAGGGCTTTGCACATTAGGCAAGTGCTCTACTTTGAGCTGCATCCCCATCCCCCTTCCTCTTCCCTCTCATTCCCCCACTCCTATCCCCCACAGTTTCACTAAATTGCACAGGCTACCTCTGGCCCCAAACTCACAATCCTCCTGCCTCGGCCCCCCAAACCTCTGGTATTACAGGAATGCACAGCAAAACAACCTTTGAAAAGAAAAACAAAGTTTGATGACTCATACTTTGCATTTTCAAAACTTACTACAAAGCTGGAGTAATTAAGACCGTGTACTACTGGCATAAAAACAGCCATATAGATAAGTGGAATATAATTGGAGTTCAGAAATAAACGCTTACACTTATGTTCAATGGAATTTATCCATCAACTGGGAATGGATAAACAAAATGCAGTATATCCGTACAATGGAATATTATTCGTCAATAAAAAGGGATGAAGTACTAATACATGCTACAACATGGATGAACCTTGAGACAGCGTGCTAAGTAAAGGAAGCCAAAACATCACATAGCATATGATTCTATCTATATGCAATATGCAAAATAGGCAAATTTGTAGAGACAAATGGTAGCTTAGAGGTTATTTAGGGCTGGGGAAATGGCAAGTGACTACTAATGGGGCTAAGTGTTTTGGGGGGGAAGATGAAAATGTTCTAAAATTGTGGTGATGGGTGCACAACCCTGTGAACATAATAAAAATCATTGAATTGTATACATTAAAATGGTAAATCGTCTGGTATATAAGTTTTATCCCAATGTATCTATTAAAAGAAGAGTTGTGATAAAAATGCTCTCCATCTCATTGAGCATGTGCAGAGCTTTCTTGGGATCCTGTCTGCAGAGACCTTCATCATTGGGAGCTGAATGCTGTGGATGCCTTTTTGTATATAAAGAGGCAACAAAGATCATTAGCCTTAGTCATGTGATGGCACATTCCTGTAATCCCAGCACTCAGGATGCTGAGACAGGAGGATCAATGTGAGTTTGAAACTAGTCTGTTCTACACAGCAATTTCCAGACCAGCCTGGGTTATGTAGTGAGACCTTGTCTCAAAAAACTGGAAAAAAAAAAATCATTTAACCTCCCTCAGTTCATTGCTAAAAGTTTAAGGCCATCGATTCATAGTGAACTATCTACTTTGCTTCAAGATGAACTAGATTATCAACACCATGGAAATGTAGAAAGCCACTAAACATATAAGCTATAAGACTATTTATTTATCTATTTGTTTATTTATCTTTGCAGTACTTGGGGGTTGAATCCAGGGCCTTGCAAATACTTTGCATGTGCTCTAGCACTGGGCTGCACCCCCAGTCCATTTTTAATTTTTTATTTTGAATCAGGCTTTCTCTGAGTTAACAAGGCTGCATCTGGCCCTGAACTTTCCATCTTCCTGCTTCTGCCTCCTGAGTTGCTGGGATTACAGGCATGCGCCATCATGCTCGGCAATACTTCAGAATGCATAAAATTTTGCATAAAAATATTGGGGGTGGGGGAAGATTGTTAAAGAGGTGGTTGCTCAAGAGAGAAAAGCTTCCTCCAACAAAACTGGAATCTCTGACTATTGAGGAAAGAAAATAAAAGCATGCAACTGAAGAGGATTTGGGGGCCATTTCTTTTTTAGTAAGCCTGGTCTATTCAGATACAATGAACAATTACATATACTACATTTGAGACTAGAAGAGCTCTAAGAGTTATGAAGACAGAGACTATTAGGTGCCACCGAGTCGAATCCGACTCATAGCAACCCTATGTACAACAGATGAAATGATACTTGACATTGTGCCATGCCTAGCACTATTGTCAGTGCTTCTTTGCCATTCATAGAGTTTTCAGTGGCTGATTGTTTTTTAGGAGTGGGATGCCAGGTCCTTCTCCCAAGCCTACAGCACCCAGTATTCCCAGGCAGTCTCCCATCCAAGTACTAACCAGGCCCAACCCAGTTTAGCTTCTGAGATCTGATGAGATCAGATGCCAGGGAGCTATGGCTGAAGAGCAAGATTACAAATTATAAAATGAAGCAGAGCTGGAAAAACCAATCCAATGAGCTAATCTAAGCTTGTAAATCCTGGCCCTCTTAAAAATGGCTAAGGCTAGACATAACAGAGTAACTAAGGGCCCCACTTAGACTGCTGCTGTTGTTAGGTGCCATTGAATCAGGTCCGACTCATAGTGACACTCATAGGGTTTTCAATGGCTAATTGCTTAGATTGTTGTTGTTGTTGTTGTTGTTAGGTGCCGTCGAGTCAGTATCCGACTCATAGCGACCCTCTGTACAACAGGGGAAACACTATTGTCAGTGCTTCTCTGCTGTTCATAGGGTTTTCAATGGCAGATTGATTTTTGGGAGGGGGTTGCCAGGTCCTTCTCCCAAGCCTACAGCTTCTGGTGTTCCCAGGTGGTCTCCCATCC